>VIBD01000009.1:0-74894 GCA_009618245.1 Ostreococcus sp. SAG12 | reverse complement strand
CTCGAATATCGCCACCGAGATTGATGAGCGTTGCGCGAGAGGCGGAGGACGCGGAGACGAATGCGTCGACGGCATCGACGGTTGTATTTGCTCCAGTGAACCCTTCAATCGTCACCGCTTCACTGCGGGTCGTCGACGAGAGCGATGCGAGAGGTGTAAACTTAAATCCACTCTTACGCAGTCGCGTCGGCGAGATGAAGTGATCGAGCGGACACGAGCTCGGAAGATACTTTTCCTCGGCGCTGCCCGGGTAGTGGCATTGAAACGTAAAAATGTTGTCATGACCGCCCCAAACCTTGTCGCAATGGCACGGCAGCGGAGGTAACGCGAGCGTACGATTCAGCGCAACGGCAATCGCCATAGCGTCGCGTAGGATGTTCAAATTAGCCTTGAACACGGCGATGTGATCTCTTATGTTTGGCTTGCCCGAAAACACCTTCGTCGCGTCAAACGTGACGTACATTTCATCCGTCGCGGGTGGCGTCACAGCCCATAAACCACTTTCTTCAAAGCGATAACGTTTTGCCTCGCCTCCGCTCCCGTCGAACGTGTACGTAGCGTGCACGGCGTACGGATGAATCTCGTCCCGGCGCTTCGCCATGGAAATGAAGTAGCCGTGTCCATTCGTAAAGAGCTTCAGCGGCAGCACACCGAGCTTGAACGACTGTCCAGTGCTCAACGGCGCGCCTGACTCTAACACGCGCGTGGGCGATGCGATGTCGCCGCCTTCGTTGGCGATCGGCTCGAGACCTGGCCATGAATCTTGCTTGCGAGCCATGGTGTTGATCACTTGTTGATGCGTCGTTAGGCTTGCAAAGCGCCCAGACGTCGCGCTCAAATGCATGAGCCAATCGTTGAGAAAATCTTTAGCGCTCTCGCTGTGGCGTAGAAACATCATGCCTGTATTGAAGATACCACCACGTGCGTACGATGCCCCGAGTTTTGCGTCTGATGACGGACTGAGGTTGTCGCTACTAATCATGACATCCGCCGCCTTGATATTCGCGCATCCCTCGACGTCGTCTTCGCATTTAAAGTACGGTGCAGGGTTACGTAACCAAACGACGTCAATGTCAGATAACACGGCGTCGTACCCGGCATCGAGAAGATCTTTGAGTTGCGAAATCATGAGCCGGCAAAATGTTTTCCAATTATCGTTGGCGTGATCAGTCGCCCGGTTGAGATTTTCATGCAATGCAGGATACGTCGTCACGCCTTGCTCTCGAAGTGCTTTTAACAGCTCAACGTCGAGCGCTGCGACGATGAATTTCATGTTTCCGGATGATTCAGGGTCTGAAGCTGCGTTCTGTAAATGTTTGGCCCAGTTCATTGTCATCGGCGCCACGTTGCGGTTGGCGAACGCGATGAATATGACATCCTCGCCAGCTTTTGCACCAATGCCCTGAAGCACATCGTGTAAACTTTCATACCGCGCACCGTCACGATTCAGCGTCATTGACTTGGTTTCTTTCACGCCCGAGAGCGCCGTGGCAGTTGAAGTCTCGTTTGAAGAAGGAGCTTTGATTGAAGGCGCGCTGAATGGATTTTCTTCTTCGAGCACAGCATCAACAACTTCCTCATCCTTTGTCGCGGCGTTGACTCGGGACAACGACGTCGTAAAGGAGTTTACATCAACAACCACGGCGCCGTTGCGATCATGCGCAAAGGCGGTATAAAATTTACCGAGCGTGGACAACGCATCCATTCCGCCTTCGCGGCGTAAACTCTCACACAAACCCGCGTGCGACGCAGTCGCGTGCGGACGAGGAAAACCAACAAAACACTCATCTGGGCCACATGAATGTGACTCGGCTTCTAAAGCTACCGAAGCCAAGGCATCAAACGCCTTTGTCGTTTGTTCGTCTTCAAACGCGCAAAAGGACTCGACGGCGGCGTCAATGACGAGCACGCGCTCCGTCGCCTCTCCTAATGTCTCACGCACTTCGCTATCTGTGGCAAACGGCGTCATGGTGTACTGCGATTCGTCTTTTACTTGCGCCTTTGAGTCGATGAGCACGCGCGCGGTACTTTGCTTGATCGCATCCGGCGTGCGCGGATTATTCAAGAAGGACCATTCACGGAATTTCAACTGACTCTTTTCCAGCGCGTTTATATTCAGAATGTGATCAGCTGGACATCTATCGTACGGCGGTGGAACATCGCTGATCGAGCACGACGGTAAGACGTGTCCCCAGTATCTATCGCACATGCACGTAATCTTAGGCAAGATGACGATGCGATTCAAAACCTTGCCGAGTGCGAGCAAATTACGCGCTGCCAAGCGAAACCAGGCCGCGGCGACGAGATGATTCTCAATCCCTGTTGCGTTCCAAGCACTCGGGAACGCGTCATCACTCATTGTGATGAAATTTCCTTGGCTATAATACGCATCTGAGTCCCCTTTCCACAGCATACTTTCGCGCAGTCGCTGCCGTTTGCCTCGAGCTTGTGAAAATTGATACGTCGTGTGTACGGCGAGCGGCTCGTACGTCGGCGTGCGCTCATGCAACTTTTGCACAAAATATGTATGACCTGACGCGAATAGTCGCATCGATAACAATCCCACTTTCAATTTCAATCCCTCGCTCATGGATTTAACCTGTATCTCATTCGCAACCCCTATGATTTCCACGTTTTCGCTTTCGTGCTCGCGTAACATGCGATTGAAAATGTCTTGGTCGTGCTCATTCATATTATCCGTCGTCTCCAATTTCACGCGCCACTCGTCTAAAAATGCCTTTGTGTGCTCTGTCGGCTTCAAATATAATATCCCAGTGTTGAACGCCGTGGACCAGCACGCCTTGATGTCCCAATTCGACGCGAGCAAACAATCCGTCGACGTCGCCATGTCCACCTCCGTCTCGCCCATCGCTCCACGCAACCAAATCCTCGGATCCTTCAACCACGTCACGTCAACGTCACTCACCAACACCGTATGCCCTTGCTTGAGCAGATACGATAAAAATCCCGCTTTCAAGGCGCCAATCTGTTGAAACGCTCGACCATCGTTCGTCACCTTCTTCGTCTGAGCAATGTCGTGCAACGGCGTTCCTCCCGTTGCCATCACCTCGTGCGTGTACTGTAAGTTCGCATCGCTATAATATGGAACGTTGTTTTCCTGACATATTTTCTCCGTCGCGGCATCGAGCGCGGCGACGACGACGTTGCTCTCGACGCCTACGTCTCGAAGCGACGCGTACCAATGTAACATGAACTCGTGGAATCCATTGGACACAAACGACGCAAACACCGGCTTGCTCGCATCGAGCCTCGGGCCCACGGTCGCGGTCGCCGCACCGTCGGTCGCCTCATCGTCGCTCGCGCGGTGATGGCGCTCGCGCTCGGCGTGATGCATAGCGCGCCGCTCCAACGGGACGTCTGGTATCGTCGGGCTCGCATCGCGGAACGACGCGAACGAGGCGTAGCATGCGACGGCGATGGCGACGAGTGCCGTGGCTAGCATGACCTTTTTGCGCCGATGCAGACGACGCGCGGGACGCGGCTGGACGGAGGCCATCGCCCCGTGTCCGTCGAGCGCGCCCGCGTGTGAGGCGTGCGAGGCGTCGAGCGGAGCTTTTGCTGAAGGCTTCGGTGTCGTTTTCTTTCGTTTCGTTTCTGTTCTTCGTTGCTTCGCGTCGCGGTGTTATGTTACATTTCAAATACTAGTCGAAGAGACGCGCGCTCGACATCGAGCTCGCGCCGTTCACTCGCCGCCAGTCGTCGTCGTCGCTAATCGACGCATGCGTTCGATGGGCTTAAAACACTTGACGCACGGACACTTGCTCGGTCGTTCGACGAGGCGCGCGCGAAGACAGTAATAACAGTACGGATGCCCGCAGGGCTCGGCGACGAACGGGTGCACGGGCTCGTCGCGCGCGCACGCGACGCATCGATACGCGCGCACGGCGAATCGACGTTCCGACGACGACGGTTGATCCGCGTCGTCGCGAGTAGACGACGAGGCGGACGATGCGAGCGCGCCGAACACAGCGCGCACGCGCGTCGAGTACAGATACGGCAGCGTGAAAAGAACGAGCTCTGAGAGCTCGCGCCACGCGAGCTGTTGATTCAAGTGCTCGAAATCCACGACGCGCGCCATGGACGGGCGCTGATACACCAATCTTGCGCCGAGCACGCGTTCGAGGAGCGTCGGGTACCGACCGTGGCGCAGAAACACGCAAAAATTGACGAAGCTCGCCAGCGTGTAGTAATTTTCTGCCGCTCGAGACCAACTCCACGCGCGGCGTCTCCAACACGACGCGTCCTCCTCCTCGTCAAACTTTTCCCTCAACATCTTCCTCTGCCACGACCCCCACGCGTACGCCGCCACGCACTTGACCGACCCGTACACCAATCTCTGCGCCACGCTCAAACCGTCGCCCTCCACACCAGTCTTCAGCGTCGCGCGAGACGTCGTCGTCGTTCTCTCGTCTCGAAATCGCAAATTCATGAGCTCTTGTCCCGGCGTCGCCCTGTTCACCCCCGTCGTGCACGCGAACAGGGCGAGATCCAGCGCCAAGCGCATCTCTCGCGTCGATTTCGTGTCCGTCGCCCGTCCTCTCGTCGTCGCGCGCGCGGCGTCGACAACGCGCGTCAATTGATTTCCCAACACATCCACCAACTCCCCGTCGAGTCTCGCGGCGTCCACCTGCGACACGCGCAGGACGTCCAGATGCGGCAACGCGCGCGATGTCGTCGACGCCGACGTCGACGCCTCGGTCGTCGCCGTCGCGGTCGACGACGACGCGCGCATCCGACGTCGTCGAGTGTGGATGTGTGGATTCACGCTCGAGACGACGGGACGACGCGTTGACACTTCGTGACGCGCGACCTCGGTCGACGCGCGAGGCGAGAACTCCGATGACGCTCGCGTTCGCCCTCGCGGCGCTCGCGTCGAGACGCGCGCGCGCGCTCGTCGACCCGTTCGCGCTTCGCGCGGCCGCCGCCGCCGGTTCGTGCGAGCGGTCGTTCGCACCGACGTCCTCGTTCGTGCCGACGTCCTCGTTCGCGAGCGCGTCGGCGGCGTCTCGAGACACGAGGAACGTCGCCGTCATCGCGCACGTCGATCACGGGAAGACGACGCTGATGGACAAACTCATGTCTTCATCTTCATCTTCATCTTCGACGTCTTCGTCTTCGGCGACGGAGCGCGACCGCGCGATGGACTCGAACGCGCTCGAACGCGAGCGTGGAATCACGATTCAGGCAAAATACACGAGTTTCGCGCACGACGGTGTCACTATCAACGCCGTGGACACGCCGGGACACGCGGATTTCGGTGGTGAGGTTGAACGCGCGTTGGATATGGTGGACGGCGTCTTGTTACTCGTCGATCCGATCGAAGGCGCGATGGCGCAGACCAAATTTGTTTTGCGCAAAGCGGTGCAGAAAGGGTTGAAACCGATCGTGGTGTTGAATAAGGTTGACAGAGAGGGCGTGACCAGAGCGCTGTGCGACGCCGTGGAGAGCGATTTATTCGATTTAATGGCTTCCTTCGGCGCGACGGATGAACAGTTGGATTTTCCGGTGGCGTACGCGTCGGCGCGCGCGGGCGCGGCGGACACATTGCTCGAAAACACGCGGCGCGACGTCGCAGAGGGCTCGGGGAGCGTCGACGCGATTTTACGTCTCATCGTCGAACACGTACCACCGCCGAGAGGTGACGAGGCGAAACCATGTAGCATGCTCGTGAGCATGATTGATAGAGACCCGTTTCTCGGCCGCGTCGTCACCGGTCGCGTCGTCGACGGTTCGTGTCGGATGGGGGATAAGATCACTGTTCTGCGTCTCAATGATGGGAGTGTGCGCGAGACGTTTCGCGTGCAAAAGCTATTCACGTCGAAGAGTTTGAAACGCGAAGAGGTCGATCGGTGCGTCTCGGGCGACATCGTCACCATCGCTGGTGGCGTCGACGCGACGGTGACGGATACTCTTTGCGACGCGAGCGTGACGGAACCGTTGGCGTCGACGCCCGTCGATCCGCCGACATTACGCATGACATTCGGTGTGAACGATTCCGGACTCGCCGGGAAGGAGGGTAAACAGCTGACCGAGCGACAGATTGAAAAAAGACTGCGGGAAGAGGCTGAGACGGATGTCGCGCTGCGCATCGAGGCGACGGAGAGCGGATTGGAGGTACAAGGTCGCGGTGAGTTACATTTGGGCGTGTTGATTGAAAACATGCGCCGAGAAGGGTTCGAGTTGAGCGTGTCCCCACCTCGCGTCGTGTACGGCGTGGATGAATTCGGGAAGAAAACCGAACCTTTTGAGGAAATCATACTAGAATTGGGAGAAGCCGACGTGGGCGCCGTCATCGAGGCGTTGTCGCAGCGCAAGGGCGAACTGAGCGATATGGAATCGAACATGGACGAAGATGGACGCTCGCGTCTGACCTTTGTGGCGCCGTCGCGCGGTTTGATTGGATTCAGGCAAGAGTTTATCAACGCCACTCGAGGCACTGGGGTCATGCAACGTGCCTTTCACTCGTACGGCGAATCGAGCGGGAACATTGATAAAGTTCGCAAGGGGATGCTCATTAGCACCGTTTCTGGAACGACGACGGCGTACGCCCTCGCCGCACTCGAGCCGCGCGGGACATTGTTCGTCGGACCGGCGTGCGAGGTGTACGCGGGGATGATTGTCGGCGAACACACGCGAGAGAACGATTTAGAGGTCAATCCGACCAAGGAGAAAAAATTGACGAACATTCGCGCGTCTGGTAACGACGAAACGGTTCGTCTCACGCCGCCGAAAGCGATCAAGTTGGAGGAGGCCATCGGATACGTTGCGGAGGACGAACGCATCGAGGTGACGCCCTCGGCGATTCGTTTGCGCAAGGCGAATGTAAAACCGGGAAGAAGAGCGCCAAGGTGAAGAGCGGCGGCAAGGGCAAGGGTACTGTTGCTCGTGTAACGACACACAAAGTTTCTCGTCGAACGGTTCTAGAAATGGCGTCGCCCGACCGTAGAGCACAGTAGCCGTGGATGGATGCGTCGCGAAAGCGTGATAAATTTTGCGTCTCATTCGACGCTCCCGGCGTCGACTAGCGTAGCCTCCTAGCGTACAATAGTCATCTCATCAGTCTCCTTCCCATGTCTTCTCGAACCTCTTGTCTATCGGGCGAGGGTGTAGACGAGGAGCCAAAGTTTAGGCTTTTTAGCAATTCGCCGTCACAACGCGAGTCGTTCCAATGGAGATGGCACCCTCTCCTATGGCATGCGTTGCCCCTCCGGCGCAACAAATGTCCGCGTTCGACGAACATCTCGACTCGAACGGGATCCTTCTCAAGCAAAAGACCAACGAGTGTTGTCGCTGCTTCGTGTGCCAGCCGAACATCCATTGGACGATTGCGCATCAAGTCCCGAAAAGCGCGGACATCGATTTCGACCAGCTCCAAGAGGGGGAGTTTTGGATTCAGGAAGATGCCGGGTATTGCGGTCGCGCGTGGAGCTGCTGGGCGCCTGGGTGCCGGGCAACCACGTATCGCACGTTGGATCGGCGTGAGTGGGAGGACGCGCGCGGCACGGCACCCGATAGTAAGTCGTTATTGACGCATCGTAAGAATCAGACGTGCGGACAGAATGTCATTTGCGTTTTTAGCGAAGACGGGGCCGTGCGGTGTCCGATGTGCTGCTGTTTGCCTTACATGGAGAGCTTCGACGCGAATGGCACGAAGCTCGGGCGAACGCAGTACATGTGCGACCTACACTTGTTCGTCCCCAAGTTTAAAGTACTCGACGCGCAGAACAATCTCGTGTACATGATTCGCCCGAATACATGTTTCGGTGGATGCTGCGTGCGGTGCAAATGTGATGGCGTCAAGGGCAAGTGCTTCCGTGTGCCGTTTTACATTCGCGACCCAGAGACCATGGAGGCGCACGACGGCGGCGAAGCGGCCATCACCGACCTCTGGGCAGGGTTAAAAAATGAGTGTTGTTTCAAGAAGAACATTTACAGCGTCAACTGGCCCGATAAGTCGAACAGGGCGATGCGATCGACGCTTATCGGTTCCGCGCTTCTCATCGACGTCGCTCTTTTCGAGCAAGAAGGCCAGTGATGGCCGCAAATCCATTCACTCACATATTGCGTCAAGTATTTTGAGCCCGTCGAACGCACGCGTCGATTAGCGCCGACGATGAGTGGCGGCGAGTGCGCGGCGCGAGCGCGACGTCGAGCGCGGCTTCTTCGACTAGGATTTGAAATGTACCATAACACCGCGACGCGAAGCAAGAAAGAACAGGAACAAAACGAAAGCGAACCGCGAACGAATCTCTCGCGTCGCGTCTCTACAGTCCGAGCTTGGCGCGCTCGAGTGCGAGCACCTTTTGCACGCGCTCCGCCGCGCCGTCCGTCTGACCCGTCCCCGTCGCCGCGTCGTACGCCGGTCCGCGCACTTCGACTTCATCCATGACGACGATGACGTCCCCGTTCCATTTACACGGAAGCGTTCGAGCGAGGGCATCGAACACGTCCTGTGCCAACGCGCTGACGTTCTCTCCGATGTTATCCGCCGCCGTTTTCGCGCACCTCAACGCGTTCTCCATGCGTCGCTCGCATCGGGGTTCATCCACCGTCGGGAGCGCGTCCGGCTCGCGCGCCGTGCTCGCGTCTACGACCACGTTCGTCGCGCCGTCAACGTTGACAAAACGCACGTCGAACGAATTGGAGACGTCACCGGGCGTGCGCACGGCGAGCACGCCCGCGTCCGCGTCGTAGGCGAAGATTTCACCGCGAAACGATTCCCCGCTCGCCGTCGTTCCCGACGTCACCGTGGCGCCGTGCGCGTACTCGACCGTCATCGGCGCGCACGAGACCGCGCACGAGACCGCGCACGAGACCGCTCGCGTCGCGCGGGGCGGTACGATGCGGTGCGCGACCGAGTGAAGACGTCGATCACGCATTTCATTTCACTTCACTTCATTTCATGTCATTTCATTGCACTTCATTTCATCGCTCGCGCATGTCGACGACGACGCGCGTGACGTTTCGTGATCTCACGAAAGCGACCGAACCCGATCTTCGCGCGCTCAACGCCGTCATCTTCCCCGTGCGGTACGGTGACAAGTTTTACGAGGATTGCGCGCGCGCCGGTCCGTGCACGCAGTTGGCGTACGATGAGGATGGGGCGTGCGTGGGGGCGGTGGCGTGTCGATTGGAGATGAATGCGACTCGTGACGGTGCGAGGTTATACATCATGACGCTGGGCGTGTACGCGGCGCACAGAGACGGAAAGATTGGATCGAGACTGCTCGCGCACGCGCTCAACGCGGCGGCGGAGGACGCGTACGTGCGCGACGTCTACCTGCACGTACAGACGAATAATCATCAAGCGTTCGAGTTTTACGAACGATTTGGGTTCGCGAAGGGTGAGGTGTTAAAGAATTACTACAAGCGCATCGATCCACCGGATGCGGTCGTCTTGCACCGCGAGCTGGGTGAGACTTGGACGCGCGTCGAGTTGGAAGACGTCGTCGTCGCCGCCGACGGCGGTGGAGTCGTCGACGGCGGTGGACGCTTGACGCTTTGATTTGATTTGATTTGTTTTAGTGTATTAGAGTTTAGTCTTCTAGTCGAGCACGTAGCGTGTGTGATGACAACATGAGTGTGGCGATGTGCACGTCTTTGTTACGAATGGCTACAGTCGCAGGCGCTAGAGCTAGCCTGACGAGCTAATTTAATGCAATGTCGCGCGCGAAAGAGGAAGAGTCCTCGCGTCGAGTCACGACGACTCCCAATCGAGCGCTTGATGATATACCTCCTCGTACGTCGACACAAAGTGCGCCTCTAAACCTTCCCGAATATCCTCCGATAACTCGTCGTAATCCTTCTTGTTTCCACTCGGGAAAATGATCGTCTTCACGCCGCTTCGTCGAGCGGCGATGGTTTTCTCCTTGACGCCTCCGATCGGTAAGACGCGTCCCGTGAGCGTCAACTCGCCCGTCATGGCCAAGTTCGGTTTGACAGGCTTGCCCATGGCGAGCGAGAGCAGACTCGTCGTGATGGTGATGCCCGCCGAGGGTCCGTCTTTTGGCGTCGCGCCCGCGGGCACGTGCACGTGCAGAGACGTGTTGGCGAGGTACTCGTTACCGGGATCCTTGGTTTCGAGGAAACTTCGAGTAAACGTGTGCGCGATGGCGCTCGACTCCTTCATCACGTCGCCGAGTTGACCCGTCGTTTTGAGCGCGCCCTTTCCTTCGCCGGAATCGATCGCCGTGCACTCTACGTAGAGCGTACTTCCACCCATGGCCGTCCACGCCAAGCCGGTGACGACGCCCGGAGGAGTGACGTCGTAAATGCGATCCGTCGCGAACGGCGGCTGACCGACGTACTCGACCAAATCGTCGACGCCGACGACGATCGATTCGAGCGCGTCGCCGGCGCTCTTCGCGCGAGCCACCTTGAGCGCGACTTTGCGGTAAATCTTTTCGAGATGTTTCTGCAAGTTTCGCACGCCAGCCTCGCGACAATAGTCACCGATGAGTTTTGACATCGCCTCGTCGGTGATGCTTGCGGCAAAGTCGGCCAAGCCGCTCTTCTCGCGCGCTTGTTTCTCCAGGTACGTGCGGGCGATCTGCACCTTTTCGTCTGTGATGTAACCGGACAATCGAACCACCTCCATGCGGTCGAGGAGAGGCCCCGGAATGGTGTCGAGAACGTTGGCGGTGCACACGAACAGGACTTTGCTCAAATCGACGGGGACGTCCAAGTAGTGGTCCAAAAACGTCGAGTTTTGCTCGGGATCGAGCAACTCGAGCAACGCGCTCGCCGGATCGCCCTGATACCCGCGACCGAGCTTGTCGATCTCGTCGATCAAAACGACGGGGTTGCACACGCCGGTGGATTTCAAGCACTGAATCAGCTTGCCCGGCATCGCGCCGACGTACGTGCGTCGATGGCCCTTGATTTCGGCGACGTCGCTCATGCCACCCACCGAAAAGCGATAAAATTTACGTCCGAGCGCCTTGGCGATGGATTGGCCGATGGACGTCTTGCCCACCCCGGGCGGACCGACCATGGTGATGATCTTACCCTGTGTCGTCCCGAGAAGTTGTCCGACGGCGATAAACTCCAAGATTCGATCCTTGACGTCCTCAAGTCCGTAGTGCTCGGCGTTGAGCACCTCTTGGGCGTGCGAAATGTCCAACTTCTCATCGCCGACGACGCCCCACGGAAGAGACGTCAACCACTCGAGGTAGTTTCGCGTCACGTTGAATTCGCTCGACGACGGCTCGAGTCCGCTCAGCTTTTGGAGCTCTTCGTCGATCACCTTGGCCGTGTCCGCGGTCGCGCTCGAACGCTTGGGTTCAAAGCGCTTGGTGAATTTTTCAATGAGCGCCGTCTTGTCGTCTCGCTCCATGCCCAGCTCCTTCTTGATCGATTTCAATTGCTCCATGAGGAAGTAACGCCTTTGATCGCCGGAAATTTTATCCTCCACCTTTTTGCCGATGTCCGCCTGAAGCTTGCCGATCTCCACCTCCTTCTTCAACAGCTCGAGCGTGGCGTCGAGACGATCCTTCACCGACAACAGCTCCAACACTCGTTGAAGTTGAGCGTCGTCGGCGCTGCACATGGACGCCCCGAGATCGGCGAGTTTCGGGGGATCTTGAAAATCGTTAAAGTTTTGCGCGAAATACTGAAGCGTCTCCTTGTGCAACGGATTCGTCTTGAGCAAATCTTTAATGGTGGCCACCACCTCGTTTGTCGTCGCCTTGATGATGTCATCGTTTGGATCAAACTTCTCATCCTTGAGATGCTCCACCTTGACCACAGTGGGGTCGCGTTTCATCGTTCCGAGCTTACGAAGTCGACGGTGACCGAGAAGCAAGAGCGTGGCCGCCTCTTCGCCCGTCGTCGAGTCGTTGGGAATGCGAACGATGTTGTGTACTTGCGCAAACGTGCCGACGTCGTGCAAGCGATCCGCTGGATCCGCATCGAGCCCGTCGTCGTCCTCGACCACCTCTCCGTCCACGCCCACGGTCGTGGTCGTTCGTCGCGCCTTTTCGAACACGTCTTCGTCGTCATCATCATCACCGCCGCCGTCGCGCTCGGCGTCGTCGGCGGTTCTCTGTAAAAACGCGCCCACGTACGCCTGCCCCCTGTTTCGCATGTCCTCGAGCTCGGCGATGAGCTTTTCGTCCGTCACTTTGACGGGCATGATGATTCCGGGCATGAGCGGTCGTCTCGGAAGCGGTACCGCCAACACCTGCGGATGCGAACTGGGATGGGACGCGCTCACCATGATGCCTCCGCTCGCCGTCGACGACGACGACCCGTCTCCGCCGAAAATCATCGATCCATCGTCCCCGCCCGACGATTCGCTCGCTCTGGACGACACGAACGCGTTCTTCACTCTCTTCTCCCCGATTCTCCCCGCGGACGTCGTCCCTAATTCATCCAAGAGCGCCCGAGAAGAAAACGCGCGAGCCGCCCGCCCTCCGCGTCCCTCGCCCCCTCTCGTCATCCACCTCGCGAGCGCTCGCACCCTCGCCGTCGCCGTCACCGACGTCATCGACGACGACGACGACGATTCCCGCGCGACGCTCGAGCGACACGCGCGCGCGCACTCTCGACGCACCGCGCGCGCCGCCCTCGACATGTCGACGTCGATGCAATCGAAATCAAAAGTGAAAGTTCAATCTCCCGACAATCGTTCACGACGACGAACACGACGAACACGACGAACGCGACGTCCGTCTCTCGATCGACGGGTCGCCCCTCCGCGTCCGGTCCAACGCGCGTCGCGTCCGTCTCTGACGCGACGAGTGCATGAATGAATGAGTGCATGCATGCATGAATGAATGAAAGATTCATGCATGCATGCATGCATGCATGCATCGCATCTCATGCACCTCGAACGCAATCGGTCGTCGCATCTCGCGACGCGCGCGCCGCTGCACCCGACGCGATGCGATCGATGGATTTTCAGGGCCAGCGCGCGTCGGAACGCGCGGCGAAGGTGACGCTCGCGATCGGTGCCGTCGTCGCGTACGCGCGAGGATGGCTCGCGGGTGGTGACTTCGGAGAGACGATGCGCGCGTTCGCGTGGAGCGTCGCGGTGGCGTGCGTCGTGAGCGTGCCGCCGTGGAACGTGTACGCGAGGAATCCCGTGACGTGGCGATCGTCGACGCGGGTCGGAGGAGAGGCGAGGGAGGAGGAGGGGAAGAGCGGGGACGGGAAGAAGACGCAGAAGAAGAAGAAGGAGAGAGCCTCGGGAAGAGCGTCGGGGACGCCGGCGAGGACGAGACGCGCGGCGACGTAGAGGAGTGTGTAGCCGAGAATAGTACGAGTAGTAGTGCGTGCGTGCGTGCGTACGTGTATGTTTGTGATTGATTTTAAAACAACGTGTGGTGTGAGCGACTATAGAGGAAGCTAGGAGGAAACGATGGATGACTGATGATTCGACGACGCGCATCTAGCCGATGAGCATCTTGTCACCCTCCAAAAACTTGTACTCGGGGATTTCCAAGTTTTCGGGCGCCGGACCCTTACGGATGCGTCCGGACGCGTCGTAGTGCGACCCGTGGCACGGGCAGAACCATCCGTTGTAATCCCCTGCGTTGGCGATGGGGACGCACCCCAAGTGCGTGCACACGCCGACGGCGACGAGCCACTCGGGATTTTGGGCGCGTTCAGAATCCGCCTGCGGGTCGCGAAGAGAGGCGACATCCACCGCAGCCTCCTTGGCGACTTCCGCGGGCGTGCGTCGACGAATGAACACGGGCTTTCCGCGCCATTTCACCGTCACCGTCGAGCCCGACTCCACCTTGGACAAGTCAACCTCGAGGGACGCCAAGGCCAAGACATCCGCCGAGGCGCTCATGGACATCAAAAACTTCAAGACGGCCAATCGCAGGGCGCTGGCGTAAATCATGCGACCACCGGTCATGACGAAATACGTGAACGCGCGCTTATCCGGATCACCAGCCTTGGCCACCGTATGGTTGGACACGTCGTACTCGATGGAGTGAGCCGGCGTCTTGAGCGCCCGCGTGACGGCGCCGCTGTTCACCGCCGTCGTCGAGTATTCTGCAAGTCGGTGGAAAACAATCATTCGTCAGTCATCGTCACTTCTCGGATCGTCATCGTTCATTCATTCGAGTCGTCGAGCCCGCCCTCTCCGTCGTCCGTCGTCGCCCCTCGGGTGAGGTCTCCAGTGGTATTTCCACCGTTCGTGACCCAGGCGGACCCCATCCCATACCATCCCATCCCATCGATCGATCGTTCGACCGATCGACCGTCGTCGTCGTCCCTCGCGACGAACGACGCGTTCGAACGGCGCGAACGGCGCGAACGGCGCGTCATGTAAATTCGCCTCCCTCACCAACCCCGCCCGTCGTCGCCGTCGCGTCGCGTCGCGTCGCGTCTCGTCTCGCACCTCGTCGATCGAACGCGCGCGCGCTCGCGATCGCCCCGCCTCGCGCGACCGCCCCCGCCGTCGTCGTCGTCGGTCCCGCGACGCACGACGACGACGCCTGCGCGGCGCATCGCGCGAATAAATTCGCCAGCGCTCGCGTGCCTCGCGTCGTCGTCGTCGTCGTCGACATCGCGCGCGCCGAGCTTCGTCGTCGCGCGCCCCGTCCTCGGTCCTCGCGACGCGCGCCGAGGGTGCGGGGGTGGGGTTTAGGGTTTAGGGTTTAGGGCGGTCGTCGTGTCGTTGTGCATCGCCGACCGGAGACGTCAATGGCGATGGCGATGGCAGCCTGTCAATGGCGCGCGCGACCGGCGTGACTCTGTGAGATTGGTGGCTGGCGTCGACGCGGACGCGTCGACGAGGCCGCGGGTCGTCCACCCGACGCTCTGGAGATTCCGTCGTGTGTCGCTCGTCTTCTGCCTCCGCGATGACGACGAAGACGGAGACAGAGCGAGGACCGAGAGTGATCCTCACCGCCTTCGCCTTCGTCACCGCGCTCGTCGTCGTCGTCGTGCTCGAGACGGCGTCGATCGCGCGCGGACCGACGAGCGCGAGCGGACCGGCGAGCTTACCTCGCGCGCTGCGACGACACGAGCGAGCGACGACGACGATGGGAGAACGCGAGCGAGCGACGACGACGATGGGAGAACGCGAGCGAGCGACGACGACGGGTGAACGCGAGCGAGCGACGACGACGACGACGACGACGACGACGACGACGACGACGACGACGACGGGAGAACGCGAGCGATCGAACGCGATCGCGGCGTCGACGCGCCGGGCGGGTGATGAATGCGTACACGGGTATCGTTCAGCATCGAAGCGCGAGTGCGTCTGTCGGCACGGCTTTGGTGGGTCCAGGTGTGAACAAGACTTAATTCCGTCTTGTAACCGGACAGAGTTGGGGAGTTGCATGTACGCATACAGTACGTTTGGGACGTTCATTCCGTATCAAACGTGTGCGTGCGTGAAGGAGTGCGAAAACGTTTTGAGAGATGAGCTCCAGCCGAGCGACGGCGAGTGGGGTCGCATGAAGCGCGAACGAGCGAGAAAACACAACACGATTTGTAAAGATGAGCGCGGCGAATCGCTGGATTGGACCACGTGGGAGAAAGCCGACGTTATCGGGGAGATGACACCAGACTTCGGACATGCGAGAAATGTCTGTACGCACGGCTGTTTTGGAAAAGGCGAGTGCGTCGATCGCGTGTGTTCGTGCGATGGCGGCCGTTTCGGATTACTGTGTCAATTCTCTGAGGCTGATTTGAAACAGGCGGCGCGAAACTCTAGCAAGAAGTCGACTGGTAAGCGGGAGTTGCGCGTCGAGTATTATGACGAACTCACTTCGCACGCACGCGTCCCGTTGTTCACCGAAGCCTACCACGTAGACGTCCACGCAGAGAAAATTGACGAGCACGGGGCGAATCACACTACAGAGCGAGTGCAGGGCGGCAATTATGCGACCACCAGGCATATCGCCGAGACTATCCTGCAGGAAAAATGGAAAGGTACTCTTCTCACGCCTTTTCACGCGACGCATCGAATGATTCCGTTCTTTCCCGTCTCAGTCGTCGGCAACGTCGGGTACGCGCTCAACTTTCTATCTTTCGTCGTTCGGCAGCTCCCGAATAATGACGATCTTGACGATCCGTGGTACGTGTTCTTCTCCATGCAAGATCGGGGATATTGCTCTGTCGTCGGCGCGAGAGATTTGCTGCCTAATAGATCAGTCGTCATTCACAGCTTCGGTTGGCAGAATTTTGAATCGGGTCAAGACCCAAGGATATCGGCCAAGTGTTCTCGACCTGGGCGCGACATTGTCGTTCCAGCGCATCGTCATGCAAATTTATATCGTTTCCATGAAAAGGACTTCGATCCGTCGACGAAAACTGATGGACCGCTATTATTTTTTAGCGGTTCGACGCGCCCGAAGAACAACCCAAAGTGCTTGGGGGACGCGTTACTCGACAATGCGTTGAGCTGCATGAATGAGTACAGTCAAGCCGTGCGGAAATACGTCGTCGATAAATTTGCGAACGCATCCGATTTCCATATAAATAGACCCTCGCAGGGATCGGAAGGGTACTCTCGAGACGTGATGAAAACGGCAAAGTACTGCCTCGTAGCCGGTGGACACGGATTTGATATGCGTCTTGCGGATAGCATCGTACGCGGATGCGTTCCTTTACTCACGGCGGTGCAGATGTCGTATCCGTACGAAGGCGTACTCGATTACTCCAAGTTTTCTGTGTTAATCCGTGATGATCGCGAGCCACTTAGAGATTTACCGAAAACCTTGAGAGATGAGTTTGCGAAGGGTGAGCACGCAAACATGGTTCGGCGACTGCGTTACGTGCACGAAGCGTTCGTCATGCAGGATGATTTAACAGACGAAGCGTATCGTGAACGGCACGATAACAACGTCACGGATGCAGGCATATCAACGCTATTATCGAACTTGGCGTTGGTCACGGACACTGCGTTGCCGAATGTCGTTCGCGAGACGATGTGTCGCCTCGCGTTTCAGTTTCTGGACGGGCGCGGACACGAGATTTTCACCGCCGACGCCTTGACTCTGTTCGCGTGCGCCGACGCGAAGGGATGATAGAAAAATATAATCGCGACGCGGCGATGCGTCGTCCACCATCGACGCGCCTCGGCGACCGACGGTGGAAGAATGTAGCTTACAACTAGAAATCATCGAACTCATAGATAGATAGCACTCATAGAAATTCTCAGCATCACACTATGTACTCTCTCACCCATTCTCCACGAGTACGTAAGGATGTAGGGTTTACGGTGCACCCTCGACCCGCGCGCGCCGACGCTCGCGTCCTCGGTCGTTTCCTCGGTCGGTCGCGACAGTGCGCGACGACCGACCGAGGAAACGACCGACCCGACCGACCCGACCGACCCGACCCGACCCGAGCGACGCGATGGGGACGGTTCGAGGGACGAGCATCGACGGAGGAGGATCGGGGTCGACGGAGGAACGCGCGAGACGGGTGGTGTGGGTCAAGGTGCGTGGGACGGGCGCGCGACGACGCGCATCGTCGTCGTCGTCGTCGTCATTCGTCGTCATTCGTCGTCATCCATCCATTCGTCATGGCGACAGACGTGTTTGAAATGCGCGCCGAGCGAACGACTGATTGACCGTGTGAACGAACGAACGAACGAACGCGCAGTGTGGGAGACAACCGATGTGGCCGGCGGAGATCGTCGGTGACGTGACGGCGGCGATCGAGCGGTTGGGGGAACCGGCGGCGAAATTCTTCGCGCGACACCCGGGCGGGGAGCGACGCGCGTTTCAATTCTTCAACTACGCGGGCGCGTACGGATTCGAACTCTCGAACACGACGGTGGTGACGTGGGAGGAGGGATTACGGATGCGATACGATGCACATAAGGTTAAGAAACGAGCGGATGCGGTGTCGAACGCGCGAGCGTACCTGGAGACTGGTGATTTGTCGAGCGAAAATGCGCGCGGGGTGACGTGGTGGAGTCAGCTCGCGCCTCGCCGAGACGAGGACGAGGACGAGGAAAAGACGACAAAACAACGCGCGGGGGGTAAGGCGAAGCGTAAGAGACAACGTGTGAGCGGTAACGACGGAGAGAAGGACGCGTCGGCGGCGGATGAAATCGTGGACGAGACGGGAGGTTTCAAGTTTCCCGTTTTAGCGCGCGCGTTCGCGCGAGGGGAGAAGCGCGTCGAGTACGCGCCACCGCTGAGCGTGCTCTCGATGGGCAAACCGCCGCCGTACGAACGCATTCGTCGAAGTTTATTCGTCAGCGTGCCACCGCCGACAAAGCTTCACAAATCAGAGAGCATGGTGTGCGAGTGCAGACCGCCGCCGCGCGTCGACGGGGAGGCGACGACGCGAACCGGGTGCGGACAGGAGTGTTTGAATAGGAAATTACGATTTAGTTGCGATAGTCGAACGTGTCCGTGCGGGGACACGTGCAGTAACAGACCGCTCAGTCAGTTACAAGAGCCAAAGACGAAGATCATTCGCACGGAGAACAGAGGGTGGGGATTATTCGTCCAGGAACCAGTGCGCGCTGGCTCCTTCATCGTCGAGTACGCGGGGGAGATTCTCGACGAGCCCGAGTGCGCGGCGCGTTTGTGGCACGACAAGCAATCGGGCGAAGAAAACTTTTACATGATGGAGATTTCCGCAAACTACGTCATCGACGCCAAATTCAAGGGGTCCATCGCTCGTTTCATCAATAGCAGCTGCCATCCGAATTGCGAGACGCAGCGGTGGGTCGACGCGTCCACCAACGAGACGCGCGTCGGGATCTTCGCCACGGAGGACATCCCGAGCGGTACCGAGTTGACGTACGACTACAATTTTGCGCACTTCGGCGACGAAAGTGCGACGTCGTTCGCGTGCATGTGCGGCCATCCCAAGTGTCGCGGAACGCTCGACGCGGCCAAGAAGCACGTCAAGCACTTGCACCGCAAGCTTCGCGCACAGGTACCCATCAGGGCGACGAAAAAGTCGAAGAAAAAGGTACAAAAAGTATCGGGCACCGTTGTGGATTACGACGTCGCGAAGGGGCGGTACAAAATTCAATTGGATCGCGGAGGCGACGCCGACGCCAAGGACGCCGACGCGTTCGTCTGGGTCCATCTCGACGGCGAAAAGGCGGTCCCGCACACGTGGATGAAAAAGTAAATAGCGCATCAATCCATTCCAGACGTAATACAAACGACGCATTCCCACTCGATCACGCGCTTGTGCGCTCGTTCGCTCGTCCACCCTTCGTCTCGCCCTCCGCCGAGTCGACGCCGTCTTCGTGTCCACCCCCACACCCACCTCACTCTTCGTCCGCTCGGACGCGCAGATGCGCGCGGGAGTGACGGCGACGACCGCGGTGTGTTCGACGTCGATGTTTGCACGCATCGCTCGTCGATCCGCGCGCGCGGTCGCCTCGCGCGGTCGATGGGCGCGGCGTAATCCGAACGCGCGCGCCTTTGCACACTTTTCAAACGAACCGGTGTCGGACGCGACGCGCGCGGCGTCTCCGCGCATCGAGCGCGCGCTCGCGGCGCTGAAATTTGAACTCGATAACGGATGCGTGGACGTGCGAGGCAAATCGAGCCTGTTCTCGGAGTTTGCGCGGGAGGAGTTGACGCGCATGGGGGAGGAATTGTCCCCGGCGGATGACTCGCGCGCGACGTTTTGGAACGAACGATGTCGATCGGCGTTCGAGCGATACGATGAGTTGAGTCTGAGCGATCGAGTGATGATCGTGAACACGGCGCGCGACGTGTTGGACGGCACGCTCGTCGTGCGCGAACCGGAGGCGACGGCAGAGCCGAGACGCGAAAAGTCTGGCAAACAGAGTCTCATCGAAGGCGACGCGTGGAAGCGCGCGCTCGAGGAGGGACGCGCGCGGCGATTGGAGATCGAGACCGTCATGCGTAATAACGACGCGAACACGCAGTCCGAGGAGCAACAAGGAAGCGGCGCGTGGTTTCAGCTGCGCGCGTCTCGGTTGACGGCGAGCGCGTTCGGCAACGCCATCGGCTTTTGGCGAGAAGGACGGAACGAGCTCTGGGAGGAGAAGCTCGGTCTGCGCGAGGGCTTCTCGGGCAACGACGCCACGGAGTGGGGGTCGTCGAAAGAAGACGAAGCCGTCGCCGTGTACGAAGCTTTCGCGGGGCGAAAAGTTTCGCATTTGTTGTTTCATTTGCTCTCCTCGGACGACGCGGAACTTTGGATCGGGGCGTCTCCCGATGGATTGATCGGCACGAACGCCGCCGACATCGACGGCGAGCTGGGCGGTGTTTTAGAGATTAAATGTCCCTTCAACAAAGGGAGTCCGCTCACGGCGCAGCCGTACGCAAAAGTTCCGTGGTATTACATACCGCAAGTGCAAGGTTTGATGGCAATCTTCAACCGTCCGTGGTGCGATTTGGTGAGCTACACGGTGAACGGTGGCGTCGCCATCTACCGCATCGAGCGCGACCACGAGTATTGGTCCATCATGTACTCGTGTTTGAGCGACTTTTGGTGGCAATCCCTCGTCCCCGCCAAGCACGCGCTCGCCGCGGGCAAGGACGCCGAGCGATATCGTCCCGCCGCCGAACATCCCCTGTGCGCGGAGCTCAAGAAACGCAGTAAAGGCATAGCCGACGCGAGTAAGACGACTTGGATCGCCCCCGACCAAGTCGCCGAGCTTCGAGACATCGCGCGCGCGCGCTGACGACCATTTCTTTTGTAAGATTAATTGCACGCCGCAACGCGCGTCGCCTTTGTCATCCCGCAGTCCGTCGCGCGCCGTCCGACATGCCCGCCCGTCGGGACGCGCGCGAACGATGAACCAGACCGATGCATCCTTCGTCGTCAACGGCACGAAGAAGGGCGCCTTCCCCGCGCGCGTTGAGACGCGAAAGTTTGGCAAAAAAGTGACTGTTCTCGACAACTGTGCGGGCGATTTGGACGCCCTCGTGTCGCACGTGAAGAAGAAGCTCGGATGCGGCGGACACGTGTCGTCTAGGAACACCGTGGAACTCGCCACGAGCGACGTCGCTCGTTTGCATCGAACGCTCTCGGCCGCGAAGGCGCTGCGCGGAGTCACCGGCGAGGGGACGTCGGCGGCGAAGCGTAAAGAACAAGCCGACGCGGCGAGAACGGTAGACGCAGAGGGGCAGACGCGACGGGAAACGCCGAGAGTGAAACCGAGACACGATGCGACGCGACGAGCCGCGACGGCGTCGCGCGGCGGTGCGACGGTGGTGGTGGCGGGCGAACCCAAGACGAGCGCGTCGTCGTTCGCCGGTTACAAGTCGTTGATGCAAACGTGGCCGTATTGGGAAGGACACGCCGTGGAGTTACCAGATATGTTCGCGAGACGAAAGCGCGAACACGAGGCGGAAATCGCGGGAGCGATGTTTGAAGACTCCGGCGTGGAAGAATCCGTGGAGAGACGCGCCACCGTGCGCGGCGCTGATTCGTCTCCCGACGTCTCGGCGGAGAGCGCGCTTCGAGCGCTCGGCATGATCGCCGAACCGAGCGCTTTCAGGCAGTCACGCTTCGAACGACAACGCGAGGCGGCGGCAGCGAAGAAGGCGGCCAAGGCACAGAGTTCGACGCAGCCGAACTGGTCCTCGACGTCGACGACCGCGCCGCGTCTCGCCGCGTCGACGGATCCGTTCGCCGACTACTTGCGTGACGAGGGGGGATTCGCACCGGCGATGTCCGCGCGCAAGCACACGAACGTCGCATTCACATCTTTGGCGTCTCGTCCGTCGTCGTCGCGCGTCGTGACCTCACGAACGTCTCGAGGACCCGCGCGTCTCACCAAGGCGGCGCGGCCAACCGGCGGTTCGTACGCGAGCGCGCGCAAGGCGACGACGCGCTTCGACGTCGAGCGCGACGATTCGCCGGGCACGTCGTCGTCGGACGACGACGACGACGCGCCCGCGTGGCGACGCGCGGGATTCGACGTCGGTTTCACCACGGACTCGAGCGGGAAATTTTCATTCGGCGACGCGCGCGTGCGCGTTCCTCCGCCGCCGAATCGAAACGTCGACGGCGCGGCGGCGCGACCGGTCCCCTCGAGACGCGAGCGCCGAGCGCCCGCTCGCATCGTTGATTCTGCCGCGCTCTGGCCGACGCCAAGCGCGACCTTGGGCGATGTCGAGGCGAGAGAGGCGGAGGAACTCGCCGAGGCGATGCGTCTGTCCAAACTCGATTACGAAGCGTCGACGGCGTCGTCCGCGAGATCGATGCACGTCGAGTGCGGGGACCTCTACGCCGGGATGACCGAGGACGAAATATTAGCCCTCGTCGTCGCCGCGAGTCGCGCGGAGATGGACGACGACGCGTCGCCCGAAGACGTCGCGAGCGTAGACGCGTCTTCTTCGACTTGCCGAGACGACTCCGTGCCCACCAAATCGCAATGGGTTCGCGAACGTCTCGGCGAGCTCTTCTTCCCCGACATCGACGTCGCCAAAACGGTCGCCGACGTCTTCTTCGCCTCCTCCGAACACGACCGAGACTTCACCCTCGATCTCTTGGTCGGCGCCGGCGCGCCTCGCGCCGACACCGACGCTTTTTGCGACTTGTACGCGTCGCTCACCCTCGAGGATTGACGAGACGAGCGGAGACGACGCGTGCGAGTCGTCCACAATCATCCATCTTTCTCTACACTAGCCCTAGCCCTAGCCGTGTACGCGGACCACGTTCGTTCGTTCGTTCGTTTGATTCGTCCGTTCGATTCGTCTCGCGCGCGCTCGGCGTCCCGTCCCGTCCCCGCGTCACACCTCGTCGCCATGTCCCTGTTCACCCGCGCCCTCGCGCGCGGATGCGCGTCTACACCCTCGACGAGCGCGTGCGCGAGATCCCGCGCGCGCGTCGCCGCGTTCCACGGCGGTCTCTTCGCCCCCTCGCGCGCGAGAATCCCTCGCGACGCGCGCGCCGCCGCCGACCTCGGTCGCGAACGCGCGGCGGAATTAGCGCGCGATGGCGACGACGACGACGCGTACGACGACGATCCGCTCGTGCACATGGGACGAACGAATAAATCTGAGCTCAAACGTCGAGGTGCGAGACGCGAGGCGAGAAGACGACGAACCATCGATGGACTGACGGCGCACGCATTCGTGTTCATTCGACAGCGCGAGAAAAGCGAGACGCGGCGAAGACGCTCTTGCGGTACCCTCGGTCGCAGATTGAACGTCTGCGAGTGCCCGAGGACGTGCGTTCGCTCATCTTGGGTGGAATGAACATCAAGGGGAAACATGGGGCGATGAAACGACACGAAGGGGCGCTCGCGAAACGGTTGAGAAGTTTACGCGATGACGAGCGGGCGACGCTCGAGACGCAAATGCGAGAGATCGAAACCGGCTCGAGCGGAACGATCGATCCTCGCGTGGAGACGTTGGCGCTGAGTTGGCGCGATCGGTTACTCGATGTCGATGACGATGACGACGCCTCGTGCGCGAGAGAGGAGGTTTTTCAAGCCTTGGCGCTCGACGACGTCGCGTGGAGTTTTACGCGTCAAGAGTTGAAGCGCGCGCTCGCCGACGCCGAGAACGAATCCCGCGATCGCGCCGAGCGACTCACCGCTTTCAACGCCCTCGTCGACGAAGAGATGAAAATATTCGCCTTCGGCGAGACGGACGAACGCGTCTTGGCGGAGACTCGCGCCTTTGTCTCGTCAAAGATTCGAGCCAAGTCGGGTTCGAAGAAGCCGTCCACCGCGCACGCGCGCGCGCTCCTCGCCGCCCTTCGCGAGATCGCCGCCGTCGTCGTCGATCGCTAGCACACCCATCGTTCGTTCGTTCGTTCGTTCGTTCGTTCTTCGTTCTTTCTTTCTTTTTATGATCACACCCCATCAGTACGTCCCACCCGTCGTCTCCATCCAAAAAGTCAACGCGCGAGACGCATGAGATGCATGCGATGCATGCGATGATCTCGCGCGTCAGACGACGACGACGACCTTTTAGACGACGCGCGCGTTCGCTCGAGACACACACACACATCGTCATGCAGGCGCCGACGGTGGTGGTGAATCAAAACGCCTCGCGCGAGACGGGATCGATCGCGCGCGCGAATAACATCGCGGCGGCCAAGGCGGTGAGCGACGTCGTGCGCACGACGCTGGGACCGAGATCGATGTTGAAGATGATTCTGGACGCGTCGGGAGGTGCGTGTGATGCGTCGTTCGAGCGGAGTGGAGGATGGGGACGGGGACGCGCGAGGAGGAGGAGGGACGGAGGACGGAGGACGGAGGACGGACGGAGGACGGAAGAGAGGAGGAGGATGGTCAAAGGGTCGGCGGGGAGACGACGCGAGACGCGAAACCGCCGAGGAGGACCGCGACTGACCATCTGACCGTTCGTTCGTGCGCGCGTCGCGTCGGTCGTAGGTATCGTGTTGACGAACGATGGAAACGCCATCTTGAGAGAGATCGACGTCACGCACCCGGCGGCGAAGAGCATGATTGAGTTGTCGCGAACGCAAGACGAAGAAACCGGGGACGGGACGACCTCCGTCATCATTCTCGCGGGGGAGATTTTACACCTCTCGCAACCGTTTTTGGAGAAGGATATTCACCCGACGGTGATCGTGCGCGCGTATATGAAGGCGTTGGACGCGGCGCTCGGGGTGATCGACGCCATTAGTTTTCCCATCGACGTCGCCGATCGCGACGAAATGTTGAAAATTGTCAAGAGTTCCATTGGTACCAAGTTTACCGCGCGCATGGGGGAATTGATTCCGAATTTGGCGCTCGACGCCGTGATGTGCGTGGCGAGAAAAAATGAAGACGGGACGAACGATATCGACATTAAAAAGTACGCAAAGGTGGAAAAGATTGCCGGCGGTTCCATCGACGATTGCGCCGTGTTGCGAGGGGTGATGATGAACAAGGACGTCGTCGCTCCGAGTCGCATGAAGCGACGCATCGAGAGACCGCGAATCTTGCTGTTGGATTGCTCGCTCGAGTACAAGAAGGGTGAAAACCAAACCAACGTGGAGATCACGAAGGAGGAGGATTGGGCGACGCTGTTGAAGATTGAGGAGGATTGGATCAAGGAGACGTGCGAGAAGATTGCGGCGTTCAAGCCCGACGTCGTCGTCACGGAGAAAGGGTGCAGCGATCTCGCGTGTCATTACCTCGCCAAGGCTGGCATCACCGCGTTGCGTCGCGTGCGCAAGACGGATAACAATCGCATCGCGCGCGCCGCGGGGGCGACCATCGTGTCCAGAGTGGAGGAGATTCGCGAGTCGGATATCGGTACGGGCGCCGGTTTATTCAACGTCGAAAAGATTGGCGACGAATACTTCACATTCATCGTCGATTGCGACGAACCCAAGGCGTGCACCATCGTCCTTCGAGGTGCGAGCAAGGACATTTTGAACGAAATCGAACGCAATCTACTCGACGCCATGGGGGTGGCGAGAAATGTCGTGCAAGATCCGCGTTTACTACCGGGAGGCGGCGCGGTGGAGATGGCGGTGTCGAGAGCCATCACGGAAGAAGCGTCCAAGATTGAAGGCGTGGAACAGTGGCCGTTCCGCGCCATCGGGTCGGCGCTTGAAGTCATTCCGCGCACGCTGGCGCAGAATTGTGGCGCCAACGTCATTCGTACCCTCACCAAGCTTCGCGCCAAGCACGCCGAGGGCGAAGACGCGCGCACGTTCGGCATCGACGGCGAGAAGGGCACCATCGTGGACATGAAGGCGCTCGGCGTGTGGGATCCGTACGCCGTCAAGGTGCAATCCATCAAGACGGCGGTGGAGAGCGCCACCATGCTCTTGCGCATCGACGACATCGTCTCCGGATTGTCCAAGAAGAACGATGATGCAGCAGGCACCGGGACAGGTGTTAACGCAGGCGCAGGCGATGACGACGAGTAGAAGAGCGTCCGTCGTCGTCGTGAACCATCATCATTAATTAGTATATTCTCCGCCTTTGAATGAAACGTACACACCGTTACTAGTAAGGCGTAAGTCGTAAGAGTCGTGAGCCGAAAATTGAAAATTGAAAATTGAAAAACAAGATTTGTGGATGATTAATCCACATCGTCACACACGCGCGCGTTCGGACGACCATGGACGCGGCGCGGGTGGCGATGAAACACACGTCAGACGCCGGACGCGCGGCTCTGGACGCCGTGGGCGTCGCCCGAGACGCGCTGTGCCCTCGCGCGCGTCGACTCATCGACGCCTCGTTTCCTCCCGAGTCGCACGATCGCGCCGAACTCGCGTCGAGATTGCTCGCGCTGGCGGTATTGCAGTACGCGCAGCACATGGCGAGTTTTCGAGCGTGGCGATCGAGCGCGCGGGCGTGGTCGTGCATCGCGAGAGGGGACGCGAAGGGGACGTTTTCGTCGATCTTTTGGGCCTTCGCCACGTTTGCCGTCGTCGCCGAACCGTTGCGACTGTCGAGACGCACGTACAGGGCGTTACTGCGCCGGGAGATGGCGACGAGGTTCGGAAACGATGCGGTGCAAAAGATGCTGTCGGACGACGCGCTGGTGAGCGATGGGGCGGTGGGGACGCGGGGCGCGTCGACGGATGCGGCGGGGACGGCGGCTGTGGGCGCGCCGGCGTTCGCGAGAGCGGCGTTGGATGCGGCGGCGGATGGCATCGAGTCGTGCGTCGCGCTATTGTATCACTCGCAGAGTTTGTTCTCAAGTAACTTTTGGAGCGCGCCGGTGTTGATCGGGTGCGCCATCGTGGGACAAGCGATGCAGACAGCGCGGTCGTTTGACGGTTATGAGGCGAAAAAAGAAGCGCATCGAGCAGAGACAGCCACCGAGAGGCTACGCGAGCTTCTCAAGCATGCGCGCACGAACGGTGAAGCAATCGCGCTCGCGAATGGGAGCGCGGTCGAAGTGGAAGAGGCGATGGCGACGCTGGAGGCGGGACAAGAGTTTGTGTACAGACGAGAAGTTTTGAACTCCAGGACGAGTTTCCCGTCAGACGTGTACGAATCCGCGGCGAATCTCTTGCCCGTCCTTTCCATCATTCCTCGTCTCGCTCGAGGGATGAGCGTAAACGCGTGGGACGTGCAGGTGGCCATGACGTCATTCAACGGCGTTCGCGCCGCGTTGGCCGTGCTCGTGCAAAACATGACGATGTTGCGTACGGCGGAAACGCACGCCACAAACGTGTCCAACTTGTACGACGCGCTCGATGCGTCGTCCACTCGAGCGTCTATGGCAGCCGACAAGAATGGCGCGGCGATCGGTTCGAGCGTGCACGCGGAGACTCCTGAAGACGACATGTCTCTCGTGGAGGTTGAAGCCCTCACCGTGCGCGGGTACGACGGTCTCGACGTCATTCGCGGGCTCGATTTCGTCCTCTGCCGCGGAGATTCTGTCGCCGTCGTCGGTCCATCGGGATGTGGGAAGACGCTGCTCGTGAAAACACTCGTCGGGTTATGGACTCAAGGGTCGGGCAGCGCTCGAGTCATCGATCGCGCTCGCGTGTGCGTGCTTTCGAGAAAGCCGTACTTGCCGAGAGGGACGTTGCTGGACGTGTGTTTATATCCCACATCTTCCGCCGAAATAGGCGCGGAGACGGTGGCTTTGCTTCGAGAAGTGATGATAGCGCTCGGTTTGGAGCGATTCATGGAGTACTTGGACGTCATCGCCGCGTGGGATGATAATTTGAGTCAGAGTGAGCAACAGCGATTCGCCGTCTGTCGCGCCGTCGTGAACCGCGCCGAGTTGTGCATTCTCGATGATGCGACGTGCTCCATGGATCCCAAGGACAGAGTCGCCGCGTACGGTGTGCTGAAAAAGCACGTGGGTGGAATCTTGAGTTTAGGCGACGAAGTGTCGTTGCCCAAGCACCACTCGCGCACGCTCCGCGTACACTCAGACGGGACGTGGAGCGACTTTGTCGGCGGCGTCTCTCCGGTAAAACTTCACACGCAAAACGGTGAAGACGCAAGTTCCGCTGCGGCTTCGACGACAACTTCACTCACAAAACGAGACGCCACGCCCACGAACATGACATTTAGCCCGTTACAGATGGACGCAAGCAGGAAGGGGAATCAATTTATTCGTCAGCAGACTAAGAAAGTCGCTCGCGCGCTGGGCGTAAAGCCGGAAAAGCTCGGCGTCGTTCCGACACCGACGAAAGATAGGACGGGTGGGAAATCTCTCTCATTCGACCCTCTTTAGTAATTTGTTGTTGTAGAAATGTACAGTTACAATGGACTCATCTAAACAAATCCGAAACCTTCGCATCCCTCCGTAATGGCGAGTAGAAGGCGTTCGCGAAGAATTTCTTTCGAGCTATATTCGTGTAAATCTAACTGATTGAAGCACGTGTGTGCGGACGGCAATTTCGCGTCGTCTGCGTGCTGTCTATGAATGGAGAATCTTTGAGGTCCTTGCATCCCTTGCAGGGCGCTGAATCCCTCGAGCGGAACTTTCGAAGTCCCGGTGCAAAACATCAATAACCGCGCCAAATCATCCTTTGATAATTCGCGCACGACGTCCCAAAACCATTGAATCTGTTTCGAACCAACGGTAAAGCCGGTGTATTCGGTATTCGCGCGCCAATCTTCTATGTCTATGTCTGGCGTGCCACTTATCATCAACTCGAGCTCTGCCGCGTTCAGAATGGAGATGGTTTCCTTCGGAATGACCTCCTCGAACCCCTGCACCATGGCCGCCAACTGTTCCTTGACGGCGTTTGTCATTCTGTACGCGCTGACGAGGTTGACGTATTCCGCTTTGTTTTCATCCGTGACGGGTATATTTCTCCCGTTTTCAATCAAATCGTGTACCTCCGTCTTACCAAAGTACTCCGTCGATTCGCTAAACGTATACTCCATGACGCCTTCGATGGAGTTTTCCAATATCCACTTTAGACTCTTGAAGTAATCTGGATCTACGCCTTCCATGTCTTCGTATGTGAGCACCTGCCCGAGCAAATGCTTGTAAATTGGACGCGTGAAATACGCATTCAGAAGAATGTCGTCCAAGAGAACCTTGCCGACGAGCCTTCCAACGAATCGGAAATAACGCGAAAATTCTGGATGAACTTTGCTATCGGCGTTCGGTTTGTAACATCCATCGTGAGATAACTCGAAGAGGGCGATGTCTGGTTTGAAAATTTCTCTGGCCAAAATGCTGAACCATTCCTTGATCAATCCTCCGCCGTCAAGTCCCTCTTCCCCGACAAACACGATGCTCAACTTGCCGCGTATCTCCTCCACACTTCTGTTGCTGAGATGTCTGAAAGAATCCTCAAGCACGTGAGCTCTCCTGATGTGAAGCTGACGATTTTCGGGACGTTCTCGTCCTTGACGATCGCGAAGTTTCTTTATGCGAGAGCGCACTTCCGCGCGCTTGACTGAAAAGTCGAGCAACCTCGGATTGTGCAACAACAACTTCATTTCCTCAGAGAGTAATTGCGGAGAACGCTTCAACTGCTTGTTGAGCAGTTCTTTGTGTGCTTCGACGAACGCCCATATGTCTGCCATCAGCGCGTAAATCTCGGAGCCTTGCTTCGTCGTTGCGTTTTGTTCAGACAACGATTCGAGCACGTGAGTCGATCCTCGCTGCAGCGCGTGCAAAGTTTCGAGCATGTGGCTCGATGTTCGTTGCAAAATCCCGGTCGACGATGGCGGTCTGATACCGATCGCCGGTGACGGTACGCGCAGAGAGTGTGAAGGGAGGAAAGCACCCGAATCGCGGCGCTGCCTCGTGATCTCGCTCTCTATGAATGGCATAATCTTGCTACCAATCATCATGTAAGCCTTTATACCATCCGTCAGCACGGCGACAGCTTGAGAGTGCTCGTTATGATCATGCTGATCTTTCCCTTCCATTTGCTCGACGTATGTGTGCAACATTTTCCACAGAGGGCGAAGGTTTTTACCGTAACTTACGAGTTGATTCTGCACCTCGTCAGTCGAGTTTTCGACGAAGGACAGCACGAACGTGAAGCATCGAGTCAAGCGAAGCAACAGCGGCATGCATTTGCTGATTTCCTTTCTCGCGTCGATGATCCTATTGTTGACCTTGACGTCGGTAAAGTCCACGAGCTTGCCCGCATCGAACGAAGCGACGGAGATGTTCTGAAGAGCGGTTTCGGAACAGGCGATTGCCGTTCTGTGCAATCTCGCCAAGACTTCATCTTGAACGTTTGACGGACAGGATTGACAAAGCTTTTTCAGAACGCTGTGAACTTTGTCGTACGTCTGCGAAGAGAGGTGAGGCTTTTCCAAAATACTTATGATATCAGACACCAAGTGCGGATACTTGGGCAACACCTCGCTGAACACGGCGGACTCCTTCAGCGAGCCCTTCAACGTCGCGTGCTTGGACAAGTAATTGTCAAGACACGTCGCGCACAGTTCAACACCTCGCACATCGTACCGCTTCGGCTCCCATATGAGCAACCGCAACAGGATAACGAGTAGTGACATGTCAATCGTCGCCACTCCGTCGCTCGACAGATGCGTGGTCTCCGCCGCGTCGTCAATCATGGAATCGATGGCGTCTGCGCTCATCGTCGTCGTTTCTTTCATGGAATCAGCGTTCTCGAGCAAATCGTAAAACCACTTTCTGGATAATTTTGGAACCGTCGACATTGCCTGTACGTGCTTGCTGCGACTCAGCAGCTGTGACAGGAGGATGAGGTATCTTCGAATCACCGTGTTGGAGAAATCGTCTCGCACGTTGTCTGCATTCCTACCTTTGACGTCGAACACCTCTTCGAAAATTTTCTTTAACATCAAGTTGCGATTCATGTCGACGACGCATAGGTTGACACAAATTTTGTTCACCGTGTCCTTTGACTCGATACGATTACTGCGGTACATGGCCAACAACGTGTTCACGTGCGCGACGTCCAACTCGACGTTCGCTTTGAAAGGCTTGAATCCCTCTGAATTCTCTTCGCGAGTCGGCGTCGGATGCCTGAAAAGCGTGTCGATGCGGTCTATGTCAACGCCTTGGACGGCCTGCGGAGGCATTCCTGGCATTTCCGGTACACGCGCCATGAATGCACGAAGTGAATTCGCAATCGTCTCGCGATTCGATGCGCCGGTTCCTGGACCAGGGCGCGGGCGGGCGGATGGGCTCAGTATTCTGTTCGCCTGTGCAGTCGTCGATCGAATCAACTCTTGCTGAATGTCACGCGGCATGGCCGTCAAAAACTCCGCTTCAATTGTAGTAAGCGCGTTGGCTCTTGTCGTATCGCCGGCTTGCTCGCGAGCGCGAGTGACGAGCCTATTCGCTTCCAGAAACCCATCTCGTAAGTCTTCTGATACCAAGGTGAGCTGATTGGACGTGATATTGAGTTGCGTCGCAATCTCGCGTTGGCGCGCGGTGCGCTCCTCCGGAGACTCGTCAGACGCCTTGGGACGCTCGTCCTCTTTGACGGCGGGTTCCTTTCCCTTGCTCGCCGAACCGGGCGAAGCCTCCGCCGCCGCATCGTTCACATCTGTTTTCATTAATAAAGTTTCATCCAACGCCACGGATTCACCGACGGACATGTGTACTGTGCTACACCAGAAACTCGATCGGGCGTGACGTCCGTCCAAACTCCAGCAAGTTTGATCTCGCACTTTAAAATCTTGCGGCGATTGCGCTTGGTACGTTCCGTCACCCAACCACAAAATTGCTTTGGCGGATGAAAGTGGATCAAAGAATTCCAACCTCGTCGGCCTGACCGCCAATCGAGCCATCTCTCCGCTGATTGAAGTGAGAACATTGTGAAGCGATCGCGACCTGGAACTAAAGTCCAATGGCGTAGAGAGCGTGATGTTCAAGTTTGATCCGACGCGCTGCACATTCACGCCGTCTTGACTGAACGTGGCGGTTTCGTCTTCTCCCAAACCCCACGTGTGCCATGAATTCGTTTGAGTCACGGAGTTTTCGCGCGCGCTGCTTCGGAAGAAGTGGTCGCGCTGATTGTTCATCGAGCCAAACTCCGAGTCGGGCGAAGGACCAGTGAGCGTCTCATCCACAGACACTCTGCGACCTCCTGCGATCTCGACTTCACGTATCGACTGTGCCTCAACTCTTGGATCGATCCCAGCCATAGCGCTCGCGTAATCATTGGCGAGCCATCGCTCGAGCTCTCGAGTCGACACGTTCGTTTCTTGTTCGTTCATCATCGCCCGCGGAAGGATGCGAAAGTCTGAATGGGAAGATACAATTGAGGACGATGAGCGCGGCTCTTCGAAGTCACCCTCCTCTTCTTCGTCATCTTCATCCTCTTCTGAACCAACACCGTAGGCGTCGTAGTCATCCGCGTCTTCGTCGTACAAGCCGTCGTCGGACATGTCGTCCACCCCCCCGGGATGTCCGAGCACGACTTCTCGGTCACCGTCCTCGTTCACGTGATCGACGTCGCTAGAGTAAAAGTCGACTTCCTCTTCCTCCTCTTCCTCCTCTTCCTCCTCTTCGTCTTCAGAGTCGTCTTCGTCTTCAGAGGCATCGGAATCGTCGTCGATTTCTTCGTCGTCGACTTGCGCGTCGTCGAAATCTTCGCTGCCCGAGTGATCCTCTTCCATCTCGCTGTCGGCTTCTATTTCTTCCAATTCATCAACCATCACTTCATGGTATGCCCCCTCTCCATTTTCGTCGTCGAGATGTTCCTCTTCATCCGCGTCGTCGTGCATTTCAACGTCCCCCGCACCGTCCATGCGCTCGAAATCGTCTTCTTGCATGTCGTCATCGACTTCAAAGGCGGCTCCGTCGCCCATCATGGCGGGAACTTCGCCGTCGTAGTCTTCGATGCGAGCGACTTGAATTTGACCCCCAGCGGCGTGAGCCAGTAAGTTTTCTAGCATTTCGTCGGTGCTTGCAGCGTTTTGATCGGCGCTGCGTTCCGCCGCGGTCGCCTGGCGAACGGCGTGAGTGATGCGCGCGAGACGATTTTCTCGTTTCGTCTTTGCCGATCGCGTCACGAGCGCTTCGAGCACGGCGAGGATGACTCGCATGAAACCTGGGTTCGTTTGATCGCTCGATCGCCGCAAGACTGCAATCAGCTCGATGATACGCTTCGGTACTTTCAGAGCGTACATGGTTTTCACGACACCTTGCTGTAGATTGAAAATCGCCCGATTCCGTATGCGCTCTCCGCTCTGATAGCCGCGCGCCAAGCCGTAATCCATCAGCGCATGCAAAAAGTCGATCAACGCGTGTTTGGGTGGAACCTTATCGGCGCACTCGTGATCTTCAACCTCGAGCAAAGAGAGAAGTTGCTCGATAATTTTTGATCTCGCCTTGGCGTTGTTCACGCAAACCGTCGCCAAAAAGAAGACGGCATTTTCGTTCCCGCACCAAACTCCAGTCAGATCTTCCGACCCTTTCGCTGCGGGTTTTCTCCTTCGAGGTAAATGATCTCGTAAGATGGTACGAAACATGCCGCTCGTACCGTCAATCTTCATCATCAACTTTACACTCCCTGGATGCACCTCGACGATCTCGGTGAGCAATCGGAAAGCCGCGGCTTGACGCTCAAGCTGCGCCGTCGACTTGTCCCTGATCCCATCGATCGCCGTGGCCAGAAGAACCTCTAAGACTACTTTCAAACTCTTTGAATTTTTAACGTCAGGCAACGCTGGCATTTCTTTGATTTCGCTCCTCTTCGGTACGACGTATCGACGTTCGCCATCAGGATGTTCGCCCAAAGACTTGATCTCTGCCACATTCGCGAAAGCCTTCTGAAAGGTTTCAAAATCTCGTTCAACGGTGTGTTTCATCGCCGTACAGAATGTCTTCAACGTGACTTTGAAGTCTCGACCGAGCGGTGGCTTTGTGATACTCTTCACAATTTCGAGCTCCATCGCCGACTGAAGCGATTTTTTGTCATCCAAAAGGTGTCGAAGAATGACACAAACGCTGTCGTGGTCGTAATTCCAAAAGTACGTGAAAAGAGTATCCGTGAAATTCTTCGTGCCCGCGACTGGGTTCTTGGCCGCGATGACGCGATCGGCCACACCAGAATCACGTGAAAGATTCGCGAGCAGATCGAGGATGGCTGCCTGAATCGACGAGGCGTCGAAATGAAACGCCATGTCTCGCCTCTTCATTGATTCCACATCGAGTTCATCGCCACTATTGTTCGGCTTGTTTCGCATGCTCTCCGCATCAACATTTTCAACAGCCGTACTCCTTTGCAGATCGTCTGCAAAAGCAGATAAACACGCGATACATGCATCCGCGACCGCAAATATCTGATTCTTTGACAGGTATCCAAACTTGGAGTACGTACCGTCGCCAACCTTTTGCACGCACGAGGCGGTGTGGATACACGTCGTCATCGTCGCAAGAAACATGGGAGTATTTTCCATCTTGGATTGGCATGCACTTTTGATCGCTTGGCAAAATTCTTTCACGAGTGACTCAATCATGGACGCACGCTTCCACACGACTTCGCGCACGACCTCATCGCCTTGTCTCGAGAGCGCGTCCATGAACGCGTAGAGCTTGCACTCGTTCACGACGTCGGCGGCGACGTCCCTCTTGCGACTGCGGACCACTTCAGTGATGAGCTTATCGATGTATTCACGACGAGACAGTGTACTCAACTCGTGATTCTCCACCAATTTCAGTAAAAAGGTCGCTCCCTTCTCGGCGTTGATGCGGTAATAGGCGAACATAGCATCCACCAACTCCCGCACGCCGGGTAATCGATCTTGAACGGCGTGCATGTGTTTCACCTCCTTCGGAGCCGTGGACGGGTCCGTCGCCTCCGTGCTCGTCACTTGCATCGGTTCCGCCGCATTGTTCGCTTCATCAACGGGCGTCGCCGGAGGCGGTGGCGCTTCGTGAGGAACATCGTCCATGGGACGAGTCAGAAGATACTCCATCGCCCGTTCGACGCTTTGGCCGTTGACGGCGGTGATTGCGTGGTGCGCGTGTCCTCGACTGAATCCCATCTCAACGATGGACGCAATCATATCCTCCGATGGGACGAATGGTCGCGGCGGAGGACGCGGGACGGCGCGCGGAGCGGGCGGGCTTCTTCTCGGATCGGACGCAGCCGCCTGCGACGTGCCTCCCAAAATATTCAAGAAGCACTGCAAGAACAAATCCGCCTCCTTCTGAGACGCGAGCGCCGCGAAATTTGCCACATCCTGCCTCCACAGACATTTCAACGCATCATTCAAAGAACAGTGTATCCAATCCATACCAGACCTCGCATTATTAAAGGCGTCGGGGACGTGTGAGTACGTCGGCATGTGAACGTCGGTAGCGCTCGCGTGCTCTGGAAGATCGGTGGAGAGCGCGAGCTTGTACGTGTTCGTTGACGTGATCAATTTGACGTCCGATATGGCTGAAAATAGGCGCGCGAAACTGCGAACCGTGTTATAGCATTCCGATGTGACGGCGACATCCTCAGTCTCGGTGCGCTTCACCCCAGATTGCAAAAGTTGTTGCGTCAGTTCAACCGTCGCCTCAAAGTGAGCGTACAGCAAACTGAACAAGCCGCACCTCGCCGCGTAGTTGATCATGACGCCGTTCGGTGCGTTTCTTCTATCGTCGAAGAAAATTTCATACGATAACGCGACGAACGCTCGCAAGTGACTCTGATGACGATCAGTCTCAGACTGATTCTGTGAGTTCAGCATCACAGTGGATTGAGACAGTGTGCGCTTCACTTCGCACGCCATTTCCCACACGGCGTCGCCGCTGCACTTGATGAACTTTTGAGCGCACGGTCCTAAATCTTTTCTGCGACGCATGGTCGTCGATACCTTGGTGACTGAGGCGAAAAGCGCGCTGATCGACCTCATGAAATGATCCGCCCGCACGCACAACCACCACACGGGAGAATACGGCTGTTGTTTCGAGTCAACTTTCGCGAGAACTTTGTGGAACATCGCTTCCAATTTCGACGCGCGCGAGAACGCTTCAAGAGCCGATCGAAACAAGATCTGCGTCTCCTCTCGCGAATGCATGAGTTTGCAAGACATTGCCGGCATCTGCTGGATGACGGACGAAAACAAGTCGCAGAGACGCTCGTAACCAGCCATGAATGTGCACAATGATTTGACTTGTTCACAGAACGCCGTCTCGTTCTTCAAGTGTGGTCTCTTCGATTTGTTACTGATAGTGTTGCAGTAAATGTCATACGAGGCGTATTGATCCATGTTTTCATCCACTGGAACGGGCGCCGCGAATTTAGCGAGCTGCGAGCACACATCGGTCGACGAGCGTGTAAACTGTTTGACGAGCACGGCACATGCGCGCATCACTCCATCCGACGAGTCTAATAGCTCCACGCTGTACGCGTTCGCGTCGATCGGATTGATGATCGCCTTGCACGCCACGCTGATGGACTGGTAGCTAGAGCACGATGCAAACTCAATCGGCATGGGGCAAATGACCATCTCCAACAGTATCTCAACCACTCCCAGGTTCACGAGCCGTTCGCACATGTGAGACGTCGCTAAAACACCGTCCATGAATCTCGATATATTTTGAAGTCTCTTGGATAATGGCATCTGATCGATGACATCCTTGCTCACGAACGCGTGCTGATACGCGTCGGGGTCGTACATCTTCTCGTAGATGGCTTCTCTTGCATCTGACAGTATGTGGTGCATGACTTGAACGCCGTCACCTTGTAGCGCCGGAATGTGTCTCAAGGCTTCATTGATTCCTGTGCCGACGACTTTGGCCGTATCTGAGTTCATGGGAAAGGATTTATCTAAAAACATCGTTCTCAAACACGTGAGCGCGGACGATTTGATGACTTTTGCCTGTCCCTGCTCGTTCAAGCAAATGGCGTTGATCGTCGTCGGCACCGCGCAGAGCACCTTGGCCATGTTCTTGTTGTTCCCGATCGGCCACATCGTTTCCGTGATAAACTTGAGAAACGCATCGATGATACCAGCTTCGTCCAGCGTCGCGTAACACGTCGGCTCGTTGTGGATGACGTCGCACAACAAATTCGACGCTAAGGATGATACCCCAGGACCGAATTTGAGCGGATATCTGAGAACGGTGGCCAACGTATCGGTCAACGTACCATCGGCGAGTCCGGGCACGCGCGAGCGCAACCCTCCCGTCGAGAAGCACGTATACGCCATGGTTCGCATGAGCGCCTTGATCAAAACTCGCCTGTGATACCTCACGTACTTCGGCGCGTCGTTCCTGGACGCCGTCGTCGTCGCTAACGTCGTCGCTGTCGTCGTCGCTGTCGTCGTCGCTTGCGTCTCGAAATCTTCTAAACTAGAGAGACTATCTATCTTGCGCTTCCGCTCGGTGGACTCGTCCATGTGTCCCGCCGCGCGTAACTCTTCCAGCGCGGCGCGCGTCTCGAGATGCATGCGCTTGGACAACATCTCGAGGCCTTGTAATTCCCTAAAACCCGTGACGGCGCTGCTCTGGTAATCCAGGTATGATTCAATCGTGTGCACGGCGTCGATGACGACCGGTAGCATCTCGACGCGCGTCTGTTCGACGAGCGACATCAGCATAGGAAGTAATTCGGCATCCCTGATGGCGCCGCATCCCGGCGTCGTCGTGCTCAAAATTCCCAAGAGGTGCATCAGACTCCTCGCGTCGCGAATGACGCCCGAATCAATCTCATCCTCGGTGGCCGATTGCGACGTCACGGACGTCGACATGGCGGATAAACTCTCCGCCAACACCCCCGGACCCGTGCGTCGTCGAATGATTTGACACACCTGAAATCCACAGACGCGATCGTTCGTGTACGCGCTGAGACAATTCATTGCGTCGCGTCTCATATCAGACGAGCGCGTGATGCCTAAATCAACCTGTATCAATCCCAGGAGCGCCAGCGCGCTGCTCTGAGCGTCTTCCACTAAATTCTCGAACTCATTACTCTTCAAATTCGGATCACCGGCGTAGGGACTCAATTTACCCATGTTTATGATGACGTGTTGCGCCAGGCACGAGAGTCGCGCGCACGTCTCGCATCCCTCTCTGGTGCGCGCGAGCTCTTGAATCCACAACTCCATAACGAAGGCTGCGTGCACGGCGCCGACACTACTTCCAAACTCGTCGGTCTCGACATCAAACGCACCCCCAGCGCAATTTGGTTCATCGTCGCGAGCTTTGAACTTCGCGCGCGCGATTCGATTCGTCGTCTCGGCGAGCGAGAGACCGCCGGGAATGTCGGCGTAAAACTCGCGCTCGTTCACCACGGGCGATTTTCCGTCCGCGATCGCGCGTCGACGCACGCGCAGACACAAAGTTATCCCCCCGTCGACGCTCTGACTCGACTCGCCGCGCCCACGCCGCCCACGTCCCGTCGTCGTCGTCGCCTCGTCGCCGCACCGCGCGAAGAGTTCGTACTCGACCCGATACGTCGCCGGTTCGCCATCCAAACGCGACGGTTCGACGAATTCGCATCGAACGTCTCGAACGATCGCTCGCGCGCGATTTGCATCATCGCACGTTCCCGGAAACGACCGTTCGTTCGCGTCAATCACAGCCCGCCCGCAGTCCCTCGCGCGTCTGTCGACGGCCGCCGTGAGCCAGACGGAACGTTTCACAGCGTCAGACGTGAAATATTCGTGTCGCATCGTGCGTCCGATGACAGATTTTCTCGTCGCCGCCGCTAATAATCGCAACACACTCTCACACGTCTCCCTAAACTCTAAGAAGGCTGTCACCGCCTCTCCGTGTGTAAACGCCGTGCCCTCGCCGCAATTTTCTAACACTTCGCGCATGAAATCCGCGATCCAATTCACCGCGCGAAACGTCTCGGCGCCCTCGTCCTCGTCGCGAGAGCGGTCACCCTCTGTCATACCACCCACGCGATTCACGCGCACGCGATGCGCCGTATTTCTCAAGTACTCGGCGAAACGCGCGAAGACATCCACCCAGTGTCGCGCGTCGCACTTGCCAAAGGTCCACTCGAACGCGTCCCGTCCCGACAGTCCGTCGGGAAGCGCGACGGCGAGTAAATCATCCACGATTCGTCTCGTCTCGGGACTCTGCGTCGTCCGAAACAAACCCCACGTAAGAATACACGTCGTTACATTCGTCAGTCTCGTTCGTGCGCGCGCCTCGAACGCGCGTTCGCGCGAAGAGACGCGCGTTCCGTCGCGTTCGTCGAGACGCGCGTCGCGTCGCGTCGCGTCGCCTCGGCGTCGACGCACCGCATCCATTCGTCGTCCCGTCGTCTCCACCGATCCTCTCTCCCGGGTCATCGCGTCCCGCATCGCGTTCCCTCCCCCTCTCGCACCACCCTCGCCACCGTCTCCCGCTCTCGCGCGCGTCTCCTCGCGCGCCGTCGGCACGACCGACCGATCCTTCGATTCGCGTCGACCCGCGACGTCGACCGAGACTCCCACGACGACGCGGTCGCGTTCGAATTCGACGCGCGACGAACGACGACGTCTCCTCGCGAGCGCGCCGCGTCGGGGTCCGCGTGCCCGCGCGTCGAGGACTCCGTCGCCGTCTCGGCCCGTCACGCGTCCGCGCGTCTCCCGTCCCGTCGTGGGTCGGGTCGTGGACCGTCGGGGTGTATACAGATGTCTCGATACCGTCCACGCGTCCTTCTCTACGTGCGTACGTCAAAGCGTCCCCGTCCGTCCTTCACGTTCGTTTTTTACCTTCTCGATGTGCGTGTGCGTGACGCGTACACTGGGACGAGCGAACCCGAGCAGACGCGTGCGTGCGTGGGCATCGCGGGGCATCCCCGAACCCTATACCATACCCTCGGCGTCCGTCCCCAACGAAAGACACCCGCGTGTGTGTAGGTGTAACTTCGATGGACGACCGACCCCGGAATCGACGACGCGCGCGACGACGGAGTGCGGAGGACGAGCGACGGGGACGCGCGGTGAGTGGTGCGCGCGCGTCGCGTCGTGGAGACGTGCGGAGACGTGCGGTGCGCGTGAGGGATGGCGACGCGCGCGGTGCGACGCGCGATGATGATGACGATGACGGCGACGCGTGGGGCGATCGTCGGTCGCGCGACGACGCGCGGGTCGTCGTCGTCGTCGTCGTCGTCGAGGGAGAGGATCACGGCGGCGCCGATGGTGTACGTCAAGGGTGAAGAGATGACGGCGTACGTCATGGAGCTCATTCGGGATAAATGGATCGAACCGAGGGTGGACGCGAGCGCGTGGGAGACGTACGATTTGCGAGCGAAGAATCGAGACGATACGGAGGATCAGGTGCTGCGAGACGTCATCGCGGCGGGGAAGAGAATCAAGGCCATCTTTAAGGAACCGACGGTGACGCCGACGGCGGATCAGGTGAAACGATTGGGCTTGCGGAAGAGTTGGGGGTCGCCGAACGGAGCGATGCGACGCGGATGGAACGGAATCACAATCTCTCGCGATACGATTCACATCGAGGGCGTCGAGTTGGGATATGAGAAACCGGTGTTTTTTGAACGACACGCGGTGGGCGGAGAATACGCGGCTGGGTACAAGAACGTCGGTAAAGGAAAACTGACGACGACGTTCACGCCGAGCGAAGGACCCGAGGCGGGGAAAACCGTCGAGGTGGATTCAAGAGAGATCACCGACTCCGAGGCCGCCGTCGTGACGTACCACAACCCGTACGATAACGTCCACGATCTCGCGCGTTTCTTCTTCGGTCGATGTCTCGAGGCGAAGATTACGCCGTACGTCGTGACGAAGAAGACGGTTTTCAAGTGGCAGGAACCGTTTTGGCAAATCATGAAAAAGGTGTACGACGACGAGTTCAAGTCTAAATTCGTCGACGCCGGCGTGACCAAGCCGGACGACGAGCTCGTGCACTTGCTCTCCGACGCGGCGACGATGAAGCTCGTCCAGTGGACGCAAGGCGGATTCGGCATGGCGGCGCACAACTACGACGGCGACGTCTTGACGGATGAGCTCGCGCAAATTCACAAATCTCCGGGTTTCATCACCAGTAATCTCGTCGGTGTCGACGAAGACGGCACCCTCATCAAAGAATTCGAAGCCTCTCACGGTACCGTCGCCGACATGGACGAAGCGCGCTTGCGCGGCGAAGAAACCTCCCTCAACCCTCTCGGCATGGTGGAAGGTTTGATCGGCGCCATGAATCATGCCGCCGAGGTCCACGACGTCGACAAGGCGCGCACGCTCGCCTTCACCGCCAAGATGCGCGCCGTCATCCACCAACTCTTCCGCGAGGGCAAGGGTACTCGCGATCTCTGCGGACCGACCGGTCTCACGACCGAACAATTCGTCGACGCCGTCGCCCAACGTCTCGACGGATGATGAAATACTACGCGAGCGTCCTCGATCGTCGTCGTCGTCGATACCCAAATTCAACGCCCACGACTCACCGCCCGTCGTCGCTCGGCGAGCCCGCACGCTTTTCTTCGCCCCCTCATCCCACCGCGCGTCACCGAACGCGACCACGAACCCTCAAATTTCTCTTTCCTTTGTTCGCCTCGCCTCCGTCGTCCCGACCCGCGTCCCGACCCGCGCAAACCCTGATCTCCTCCACACCTCGACCTCGACCTCGTCCGCACACGCGCGCGCGACGCTCCGTCTCGTGAGAGCGCGACGGTGACGACGAGGACGATGAACTTCGCGGCGCAGGCGGCGGCGGCGAACGAGAAGAAAACCGCGGGCGAGCGCGTTCCGGTGACCGCGGTCGAGTTGGACGGCGGCGCGGCGCTCAAGATCATGACGCACTGCGCGGACGCGTCTCCCGGGAACGCCGCGGGTCAGTTGCTCGGATTGGACGTCGGAGGGAACTTGGACGTCACCGCGTGCTTTCCGTTTCCGCGGGTCGGCGGTGAGGACGATCACGAGGGCGCGTTCGCGGCGGAGGAGGGGGCGGAGTATCAACTCGACATGATGCGGTGCTTGCGAGAGATTAACGTGGACTCTAACGCGGTCGGATGGTATCAAAGCACGTATCTCGGCACGCATTACAACGGAGAATTAATCGAGACGTTTTTATCGTACTCGGAGAGCATCAAGCGGTGCGTGTGCGTGGTGTATGATCCGACGTACGCGGAGCAAGGCGTGTGCGCGCTCAAGGCGTTAAAGCTGAGCGAAAAGTTCTTGGAGGCGTACGATAAGGGTAAGCATGAGTTGACTCTGGAGAAGATTCACGAGAAAGGGTTAAAGTGGGACGAGATCGTGGTGGAGGTGCCGCTGACGATTAGAAATAGCGCGCTCGCGACGGCGGTGATGGGCGAGTTGGCGCGAAACAAGGAGGCAGAGCTCAACGAGACGGATTACGAACGCTTGGATCTGAGCACGGCACCGTTCGTGGAAGAAAACATGAAGTTGCTCGGCGAGTGCATGGAGGATTTTGCCAACGAACAACAGCGCGTGGCCTACTTCCAACGCAACATGCAGCGATACCATTCTCAACACGCGCACTGGTTGCACAAGCGTCGTCAAGAAAACGCGCGTCGTCGCGCCGCGGGTGAGGAGTTGCTTCCGGAGGAGGATCCCAACTACAAGGCGCCAAATGCTCCGAGCCGCTTGGAAAACCTCTTGATCACCAACCAAGTCGCCGAACACGTCGATCACCTCGAAAACTTCACCACCAAGACGGCGGCCAAGCTCGAGTTGGTCACGGCGTTGCGCGGGGGCAACTGATTCACGTAGGCTCATCACTAATCTTGTTGAAACACCACACAACAATCCTTAGCATTCTCCGCGTCTCATTCACCGCTTCCCCCGATCGCGTCGTCGCGTTCGCGATGGTCTTTCGTCGTTTGACTTTTTCGAGCTCGAGAAGATGTTCCCAGCCATCGAACGGACACGCATCCGCACACGCGCGCGCGCGACATGTCCCCCATCGTCGCCGCGCTCGCCCAGCGCATCGCGCCCGCGATCGCGCGCGCGCACGTCGCGTTCGAATCCCTCGAACCGCGCGTCGAGACGCTCGCCCGGTGGACCTCTCGTCTCTTCACCGGCGCCGATGACCACGCGGTGGCGCGCCCACTCTTCGCGTACTTTTACATCTCTCTCGCGTGTAACGCCGGCATCTTGCTCGCGTCGTTGGTGTTGTCGAGACGCGTCGTCGGCGTCGAACGGTTCGACGGCATGAAACCGCACGACCGCGTCACGTGGCATACCAACCTGTGCACGTTTTGGCCGGCGTTCGCGGTGACGGCGTACGCGCTCCCGGCGATTGTTGAATTCCGCGGTGATCCGAACTCGTTCTCGAGCGAGGTGTCGATGATGACGTCGAGAGGGTGTGGGATGTCCATCGGGTACATGACGTGGGATCTCGGGGTGATTTTGGCGCGATGGGAGGATCAGTTGAAGGCGTACGGAGGCGCGGGGGCGCTGTATCTCTTCATCGCGCACCACGTGTTTTCGATATTTTTGTGGCCGTACGCGCTGACGCGAGGGTTGTGCGCGTATCACATTAATTATTTTCTCGTGAGCGAGGTGACGAATTTTAACATGTCGCTGCGATGGATCTTATCGGCGCTGAAGATGTCGGACACGACGCTGTATCTCGTCAACGGATTGGCGTGGATTCCGTTGTTTTTGAGCGTTCGCGTGGCGGTGATTCCGAGACTGTTCGCCTCCTTCATCGGGTCGGATTGGAGCGTGTTCACGCCCGTCCAGCGTTGGGTGGCGCTGTTGACGCTTCCGATTCCGTCCATGTTGAATCTGTACTGGTCCAAGAAGATTGTTTTCGGCGCGCTGAAATTTCTCGCCACGGGCGAAGAGCCGGACGCCAAGAAGTCGCCGTCTCCCAAGAAAAAGAAGAAGAGAAACTGAGCGCGCATCATATAACGCGCGTTCGAAGTAGCCGTACTAGCAGCCGTACTAGCACATTGTTCATGTTACAATCCTTGATTCATCGGGACGCGCGCGCATCGCGAAAAAAGCGGGCGACGAGAAACCGTCTCGCCGCTCGACGACTATCCGATCGGAAATCCCGACACTATCCCACGCGCCTGAAGCTCTGCGTACGCGTTCACCGCGAGCGCAATCATCGCAATTCGTCCGTGAATCATCTCTTTCCTCGCCGTGAACACTCCACCCGTCGCGCCGATCGGATAACTCTTCGGCTCGCCGCCGTACGTCTCTCCCAGCGCGCTCGGCGCGAAACTTCCCGCCGTCACCACTCCGATCACGATCGCCATCAGCACCACGTGATCGTGCGCTTGCGTCAACACATCATCATGCGTTCCATTCGGCGCGTATTTATTCCACAGCGTCACCGCCGCGCCCACCTGCGCGCACCGTCCGTTGACGGTTTCCGGCGCCCACCCGGCGAACGCCATCACCTCCCAGGGACGTCGTCCCTCTGTTCTCTTCCCCACGGCGCGCGACGACGTCGTCTTGGCGCGCTCGAGCGCCTCGCGCGTGGGAACGGTGACCCCGTCCGGGGCGCCCATCGCGCGAGGTTTGGAGACGACGGCGCGCGCGCGTCCGGGAGTCGTCGTCGACGTCAGGGATGATGACGTCGTCGACGACGATGACGCGTCGCCGCCGCCGTCGCGCGATGATCTCGCGCGCGAGAACGGGCAGGGTGGGAGCGAACACGATCGCGCGTGCATCGCGGCGGTCGTCTCGCGTCGGTCGCGCGCGCGTGAATGACGACGAGTGTGTGTCGGCGCGACGCGCGCGTCCCGTCGAGACGACGGCGTCGCGTCGAGGGAGGGACGGATTCGTCGAAAGATGGACGGAACGCGTCTCTCGTGGTGGATTACAAGGGTCGACTCGCCTCGACGTGGACTCGTTTCGACGGTGGTGAAGAAGGAAATTAGGCCGGCGCGCCGGCACACGCGCGCGCGCAAAACGCCGCCCACGCGGCGAATTTCGTCTTGATGAAGACGTAGAGCCAATACAGCGAGCCGTTGGGTTGAATGCTCGTCATGAAGGTGACGAACACGGAGAGACTGGTGAAGAGTAAACCGTACGTGGCGATGCGCTCGTTGATGCGCTGGAGACGAACCTCCACGGAGGCTTGCACGAGGGACGTCGTGCGCTCGAGCGCGTCGCTGAGAATTTTAGCCTGTTCGGCGACGGCGTTGATGGTGCTCACGGCGGGATCGATGCGCTTCTTGACGAAGAGCGGTAAGAATCGAATCTCGTACCCGAGTCGGGTGAAACCGGCCTCGCCGAGACGGAGATCGATGAGCTCGAGGTAGGACGCCACGGTCAAGGCGACGAGCTTTGTTCTCGTTACGAGTTGCGTGATGGCTTCCTCGAGCTCGGTGATTTGCGTCACAAAGTTTTGTTGATCCTTGTGCCCGCGCGATGTCGCTTTTGAACGACGAAGCTCGCGAGATAACGCCTCGTAGCGCTCGTTCAGGCCGGCCAGGAGTTGAAACTTTGACTTGGCGTTGGGGAGACGCTGTAAAATCAACAGGCGGTACTGTTCGAGCGCGAAGAATCGTTGCAATTGACGCCCCGCGCGGATGAAGGTGGCTTCTCCCGGCGGCACCACGACGAGCGTTGACATCGCTCCGAACTCATCGAGCTCGTAATTGGCAAACATTCTGCTCCCGTCGCCGATGTCGCACCCCACGAGTGATCCAGCGTCCCACTCCATCGCCGCGTTGTCCTCTATCTCCGTCGCGTCAGTCTCGCCGCGCTTCGCGTCTCCGGACGACCCGAGGGTGCGTCGAATGTCGTTTAACTCCTTCAACGACGGCACACGCGTCTTCGGCGCTTGCGACAACTGTCGGAACACGGCGTGATTCACCAGGAATACCTTTCCCGGAATCTGCGACAACCAATCCGGAGGCAACAACCACTGCCAAGGCGTAACCTTCGCGCCCAGTGCCGCCTTCATGTTCCCCGGTCCGTTCAGCGTCAGCGTCTCGAACTCTGTGTGTCTCTGCATTCGAAGATTAAACCCACCCCCCAGATTCAGCGTCACGTCCGACCATCCGCGCTCGATTCCGTCCAACGTCTCCTCCACTTTTTCCATGGGCATGGTGTAGTGCGCGAGCAACTCCTCGATGCACTTCCGGTGCGCCATCCCCTCCTCTCGCGTGAACTTCCCGGTCTCATCGTACTCTCGGTACCACGCGATGTGTAAAACCTCCCCTTTCAGCGGTACAAACGGTCTCGAACGCGTCTCCGCGCTCAGCGCGCGCCGCTGCCCGAGGCCCCTATCCGTCGTCGGCATCAATTTCTTCTCCATCGCCGGCGTCTCCTCCTCCTCCTCCTCCTCCTCCTCCGTCTCGTCCATCGACGCACTCGACGACGATACCGCCTCACCATCGCGACTCACCGCGTTCGTCGCGTTTTCACTCGCCTCTTCCTCCGCCGCCGCGCTCGCGCTCGCGCTCGCGCCGTCGCCGCGCCGCCGTCGTCGTCCCGCGTCGTCCTCTTCCATCGCGCGCCGCGTCGCGCGGCCGTCCATCGAGAGACGACCGATGGCGACGCGCGCGACGCACCCATCCCGTCCCATCCTCGTCGTCGTCGTCGTCGTCGTCGTCTCTCGACGACGACGACATCCACCGCACCGCCTCTCCATCCTTTCCCACGCCTTCCCACGCGCGCATCCGTCGCGTCTCCCCACCACGACGCGCGTCATCGTCGCCGACGTCATCGTCGCCGCCATCGATCGAGTCGTCGTCCGCGCGCGTCCTCCCCGCGCGCGTCGCGCGCTCGCGAGACGGTCGACCGAGGCGCGCGCGCGGGCCCGTGCCGAGGGACTCTTTCCACCGTTCACGACTCATACCGCTCATAGGAGAAGGACCTCGGACGCCATCAAATGTGAAACCGCGAAAGGATAGCGCGCGCGGTCCGGGCGCGACGCCGCAGTCGTCGCTCGCGCGCGCGATGACGACGCCGAGCGCGCGCGAGGGCGCCGGCGCGTTCCGATGTCGTTCGCGTCGTCGTCTCGCGTGTCGTCGTCTCGCGACGCGCGCGCGCGCGACGTCCGGAGACGGGGACGCGGACGGGTCGACCGCGCGCGGGGACGCGAGCGAGACGACGACACGCGAGGAGGAGGCGGCGGGGGAGGACGCGACCGCGCGCGATGAACCGTCGTCGTCGCGTCCTCGTCGTCGGTACGTGAATCCACACGCCAAGAGAGAGATCATGCGCATGAACGACGGCTCGGAGCGAGAGATCCTCGTCGACGGACGGTTCGCGTGCGCCAAGTGCGCGCGAGGGAGTTCGTGTTACGTCGTGCACAAAGCGACGATCGCGGTGGCGAAGATGCGAACGAAGCGAAGATATAACGATGGACGAAAGGGGAGGCGTGGGAGAGGGAAACATGGGCGGGAGAGGAGTCGCGCGAGGGACGGCGCGGATCCGCTGGGCGCGGCGACGGCGTTGGTGAGGGATGGACATCGACCGACGAGAAAGACGTTTACGGCGGTGATTGCGACGTTAGGGGCGATGGGAAGGGCGAAAGAGGCGTTGGAGGTCGTGCCCATGGTGGAGGAGTACGGAGAGGAGGCGGATGTGGCGGTGTGGAACGCGTGCGCGCACGCGTTTTGCGCGAGCGGCGATCCCGCGGGCGCGGAGAAAATCGCAGATAGAATGGCGAGTGAGGACGGCGTCGGGGTGAACGGGGCGACGCATCCGGAGATTATTTATACGTACGCCAAGAGAGGGGAGTTGAATAGAGTTTATAGATTGATTCGTCGCATGAATAGCGCGCACGGGGTGATTCCGGACGAACGCGCGTACAACGCCTTTTTACGGGGATTGTGCGAGACGGACGCCCTCGAGGACGCCGAGGAGGTGTTGCGACGATGGAACAACGAAAAGTTTGATTTAGAGCGCCAGAGTGATCGAGGCGGTCAGGTGTCGAAACCATCCGCTGCGTCGTACGGGTTAGTCATCGACGGATGGGCGCGGCGAGGAAACATGCTCGCCGCGCGCAAGCTGTTGCAGCAAATGCAGTGGGAGCGCATCGTGCCCTCTCTGCCGCTGTTCAACATGCTCATAGACGGGTACCTGAAACAAGGAAACATGGGCGCCGCGGAGAACATGTTCCGCGAGCTCGTGTCGGGCGGAACGTGGGACATGGAGTCGCTCAGAATCAAGCCCGACACGGTGACGTACACGCTCTTCCTCGATCATTGGGCCGACGAGGGCGAAGTGGACGCGTGCGAGCGCATCTTCAAAAAGATGGAGCGCGAAAACGTGAAACCTGACGTGACGTCGTTCGGAACGCTGGTCAAGGCGTACGCGCGCGCGCGCGATCCGGACGGCGCGGAGGCGGTGCTCGATAGACTGGACGACGCGCGCGTCGAACCGTCGGTGGCCATCTATAGCGCCGTCGTCGCGGCGCACTGCACAGTCGGCGACATGTCTCGCGCGCGAGACGTTCTCGATCGCATGGTGGATGTGGGTTTACGACCGAACGAGCGCACGTTCGCACACTTTGCGTGGGGTTACGGCCAATTGGAGGACATCAACGGCATCGTCGAGGTGGCGAGGTTGATGCTCGCCAACGGTCTCAAGCTCAAGGGTGCGAATCGTAACGGCATCGTTCGCGCGTGCGAGGAGTGCGGGATGAACATGAGCGCGATTCGAATACTCTTGGACCGAATCAGCCCCGAAGTATCCGCGAGAAAAGGTGTGTGGACGCGAGACAACGGCGCGAAATCGGACACGGCGGCGGAACGAGGCGCGGCGGCGAAGACTCGCGACGACGTCAACGTCGACGACGCTCGCGACGATGACGACGACGACGACGCCATCGTCACCAAAGAAATCCACCTCCCCCGACCGACTTTAGAGACCACCGCATCCGAGGACGGTCCTCGCGAGGTGCGCGCGCGCGCCTCGAGATTCGGCGTCTCGGCGCGCCGCGCGCCGCCGCCTCGACCGCGACGACTCATCCTCGGCCGACGTCCCATCGCGACGTCCCTCGCGCCCCTTCGCGCGTCCCGCGCGACCGCCCTTTAGTACCCCTTCGCATTAAATCACGCACGCACTCGCATTCACGCACGCAATCGACGCGCCTTCCCTCCCTCCCTCTTCGTCCCGGCGCGCGGCGAAAAAGTGCACGTCATGATGATGATTCGCGCCGCCGTCCCCAGTGTTCGCCGCGCGTCCGCGCGCCGCGCCCGCTCGCGAAGAAAACGCGCGCGCGGTCTTCACAGACATGTCCGCCCTTCGCGTGCTCGCCGGCGATGAGATCGGATACGTGCGCGCGCTCCAAACGAACCCAGCCGCCGCCGACGACGAGGCTGAAGATTTACGGCTCGTCGGCAAGTTCGGCGCGCTCGATCGACGTCGAGCGACGGTGAAGATTCGTGCGGTGTGTGAACTGGACGAACCGGACGCGGGAAAGTGGACGCGCGCGGTGTGCGCGCGACGAGGGGGCGTGGTGGAGATTTTGGACGCGCGGAGCGGGACGGCGGCGGCGGCGGCGGCGACGGCGAACGGGGACGTCGTCGACGCGCACGCGTGGACGAGGTCGGAGGAACGTGGTGGTGGAGACGGGCGCGGTGCGTCGTACGACGTCGTCGTCGTTCGAGCGACGGGTGATGTGGACGTGTGTGGACTCGGCGTCGGCGCGGAGGAGTGGGAGACGCGCGCGACGTTCAAGGCGATGGAAAACGCGACGAGCTCCGATCTGGACGCGCGTTTCGGGCGTCTGGTGATCGGTGGTAAAGGTCAAGGGTGCGACGTGATGGTGTACGAGGCGGAGACGGGAAAGAGGCTGTACAAGGCGAAACCACCGCCGCCGAATTGGCTGGGATACAGAGCGCCGCCGTGGGTGAGCGCGACGTGCTTCGCGTCCACGAGCGAGTGTGTGCGTTTCTTCGTCGGCACGGGTGAGCATAGATTTAGACATTACGACACGCGCGAGGCTAAGCGCGCGGTGTTGGATTTGGACGTCGGTAAAACCGTCATCACGAGCGTCGCGAGCTCTTTGGATGGCTCAGAGGCGTACGTCGCCAACGCGCGCGGAGCGTTTGAAATTATCGATCTTCGCGCGGGAAAATCGCGAGGAAAGTTCAGGGGAAACTCTGGAAGTATTCGCCAGATTTCCGTGCACCCGAACGGCGCGCACGTCGCGTGCGCGGGATTGGATCAGTACGTGCGCGTGTACGACGTCAAGACGCGTAAATGCGTCGCGAGCGCGTACGCCAAACAACCCCTCACCTCCATCGTTTTCGACGCGCACACGCCCGAATTTGAGGCTCAAAACGTCAAGAAATCAAAGAAATCAAAGAAACGCGTCGACGAGGATTTGGTCGTCGACTACGACGTCTCGGCTAAAAAGAAGAAGAAGAAGAAGAAGAGCGCCGAACGTCTCGCCGCCGAGGAGGAGAACGCCTTCGCCAAGAAGAAGAAGAAGAAGAAGTCGCCAGGGACGGTGCGCTACGACGACGACGAGTAGAAGACGCATTCATTCACCCCGGCGTCGTGTCAATACACAACATCACTACGGATAGCCATTACGATTACTATTAGTGCACGACGCGCGCGCCGGTCCCGCCGAACGCCCCTCTCTTTGAAAACCTCATCGCCAACGACTCCTCCCCTCCGACCGCGCGCGAACCACCGTCCGCCCACGCGTTCGCGTTCGCCGTCTGTCGTCCCTGCAAAGCCCACAGCACGCACGCGAGGATGGCCAACACCACCAACTTCCACAGCTTGTTGCTCAACCGCTGCTTCATCATCGGCATCCCGCGCACGCGCACCTCCTCCCCGCGCAACAAATCTCGCACGCGCGGGTTCAGCACTTCCTCAGGGTCCACCACGCGCGCCGGTACCGCCGACGTCGACGCACCGGCGCCGTCACGACGCGACATGCATGAAATTCGAGAGTGCCGTCGCGTCAGACTTTGCCGCGAACGTCCAATGTTCGCGCGCGTCTGTCGCGGTCTCTCGCGCGCGGTCGCGCGCGCGACGCCGATCGAGTCCACGGAGACGCGCGCGCGCGCGTCCGCCCTCGCCGCGTCGCGCGCGACGCTCGCCGCGCGCGCGACCGACGACGCGCGCGGTCGGTTACCCGCGCGCGCGTACGGGTCGAGCTCGCGCTCGACGACGGTGAAAAAACCGTCGAAAGGGGCGGGGGCGACGTCCGCGCGCGCGGTGGAGATCACCATCGTCGATGACGGCGCGTCGCGGGAGGTGGATCGCGGACTCACGCCCGCGGGGGCGGTGGAACTCCTGGACCGACACATCGTCGGGCAGAGAGACGCCAAGCGGGCGTGCGCCGTCGCGCTGCGAAATCGATGGCGAAGGCATAAGATCGCGAAACCGATGAGCGAAGAGATCGTGCCGAAAAATATATTGATGATCGGACCGACGGGATGCGGGAAGACGGAGATCGCGCGACGATTGGCGAAAATTACGGATTCGCCGTTCGTCAAGGTGGAGGCGACCAAGTTTACCGAGGTTGGATTTCACGGACGGGACGTGGATCAAATCATACGCGATTTAGTGGATAACGGGATCGCGCTGACGAAACAAAAGATGCGAGCGAAATTTGAAAAGTACGTGTCCGAGATCATCGAGAACAAAATTTTAGATTTCATCTGCGGCGAAGGGGCCAACGACGAGACGAGGGAGGCGTTTAGGTCGCTGTACAGAGACGGGACTCTGGACGATCGCACGATCGAGGTGGAGCTTCCGGACGCGGGCGGACAAAACATGAAAATCGATCCGAGCGGTGGTCCGATTCCGATTCACGAGCTCGTCATCAAGGTTGACAAGTTGTTTGGGAATCGAAAGAGCACATCCAAGAAGAAGATGACGGTGGCCGAGTGTAAACCGTTAATCGAAGAGATGGAGTTTGATAATCTGTTATCCGCCGAGGCGATCGCGAAAGAAGCGATCACGTCGGTGGAAAACGATGGGATCGTTTTCATCGATGAGATTGACAAGATCGTGTCGTCGAGCGATTATCGTCACGGGGCGGACGCGAGCTCGGAGGGAGTCCAACGCGACTTGTTGCCAATCATCGAGGGTTCGGTGGTGAGCACCAAACACGGTAACGTGAACACGGACCACATCTTGTTCATCGCGTCCGGTGCGTTTCACAGCGCCAAACCGAGCGATATGCTCGCGGAGCTTCAGGGCAGACTTCCCATTCGCGTGGAGCTCAAAGGCTTAACGGAGCGCGACTTGTACAGAATTTTAACCGAGCCCGAGATGAACATGATCGAACAACAGCGAGCGCTCATGAAGACGGAGGGCATTGATTTAGTTTTCACGAAAGAAGCGGTGGAATACATCGCGAACATCGCCGCCAAGGTGAACAAGACGGTCGACAACATTGGCGCGAGACGCCTGCACACCGTCCTCGAGCGCATCGTCGAGGAGCTCTCCTTCTCCGCGCCCGAGAGGTATTCGAAATTCGTCGCGGACGGCGGTTCGGGCCAACTCGAGGTCAAGGTGGACGTCGAAGACATCGACAAGGCGATCGGGTCGATGCTCAAGCAGGAAGACTTGAGCAGGTTTGTACTTTAGAGTTTTCTTACTTTTAACAACGATTTAACAACTTGAACATTTCTCGCGGCGCGCGCTCACGTCACCATCGGCGCCTCCGTGTTCGTCTCGATGCCCGTCTTCGTTTCCACGGTTTCGTTCGGCGCCTCCATCGCTCCTCGTCCCTCGTCGTCGTCGTTCGCGGTTGTCGTCGACGTCGGCGGCGGGACGGGTTCCTTCTCCTTCTGCGTCGGCCGCACGTACGAGGCGCTGTACGCTCGCCCGCGTCGCGACAGCATGCCATACAGACGTTCGTAATACGTTTCGAACTCCTCCCGTTCCGATTGCGCGTACTTTTCGATCGCCCTCACGCCCTGCCCGCCCATCACGTCGTACATTCGCGCGCAACCCCAGCACAAAAATGTGCTCGTACACCCGGCGTTCTTCCCCTTGTTGATGAAGACATCGAACCGTTCGGGCGGTTGACACCGCTCGTGATACATGAATTCACAGTGAAAGCACTCGTGCATGATGCCGACGTCGCGCTTATCCACGATGCACGAATAAATCCCGCCGCCGCAGCTTCGACACGCGCCGCGCGTGACATCCTCGGGATGCGCGCGTTCGTACTCCCAAAAATACAACTCGTACGCCGTCAACAAACGATTCCCACAGTCCGTCATCGTGTGATTCTCGTAATAATTATGCATATTTTGAAACACAAACGTCCCTCGCACGCGTTCCTTTGCGCTCTCGCGCGAGACGAATCCGCCCACCGCGCACACCTGTCGATAAAAGTGCAACGGATCGAACGGCGCCCCCGTTCGCGAAAACACTCTGTCCAACGCCGCCCACGCCTTTTCCCAATCTCTCCCTCTCCTCTCGTGAAACATCATGAAATCATACATGAAATCCTCCAACGAACACTTCGCCAGCGCCGGTCGTCGCCACGTCGTCGACGCGCTCGCCGGTCGCGTCCCACGACTCACCACCGGTCGCCGCGTCTCCTCGACGGCGTTCGCTCGACGCGCGTCGTCCTGAACGTCCTCAACGTCCGCGCGCGCGATCGTTCGAGCCTCACCATCGTCCTCGCGCGCGTCACCGACGTGTTTTTCATCGTCGTCACCTTTTTGAAAAATCATCCCCGCCTTCGCGTCATCTTCCCTCGTCTCCGTCTCCGTCGCCGTCGCCTTCGGCTCGTCCTCGCGATCGCGCGACGTCTCGACCGCGTCGCGCTCTCGCGCGTCGTCCATTCGACCCCCCTCTTCCGCGCGTCGCCTCTCTTCCGCGCGTCGCCGTGTGGCTTCAGACACCGACGCGACGTTCGACCGATGTTCAACACGCTCGGGAACCTCTTCGCGAGCGGACCGAGGTTGAAATACGATCTCGAGGGTTCGTTCGGGGACGTCGCCTCGTTCGGCGCGTGGACGCACGCGCGCGGGAGGTGCCAGGTGCGTTCGTCGGCGGGAGAAGATTGATCGATGATGTCATCCGTTCGCGCGATGAGCGAGGCGCGCGCGAGCGCTCGAGGACGGACGCGCCGATGGACGCGAGAAGAAGGTTTTGATCGTCCCTCGGCGACGCGCGACGAAGCGAGCGCGATGAGAAGGGATACTGACGAGGGACGACGACGACGCGCGCGATCGCAGGAAACCGGGGACGCGGTGTCGGTGTTTACGTTTCGAGGCGACGCGCAGCGAGATCGGGCGAGGATCGAGATCGCGAAGAATGGTGTGAAACGATTGAAGACGATACGGCACCCGAACGTGCTGTTGATGAAGGAGACGGTGGAGATTGAGAGCGGGAACGAGATTACTATTCACATGGTGACGGAGGCGACGACGCCGTTGGAGGCGCATTTGCGAGAGGCGCCGCCGGGAACGGAGGCGAAGAGGGACGATTATTACGCGTTGGGATTGCGAGAGATCGCGACGGCGGTGTCGTTTTTGAATAATGATTGTAAACTCGTACACGGCGGGGTGAGTCTAGCGGCGGTGGTGGTGACGGAGAGGTTGGATTGGAAGTTGCACGGGTTTGATTTGTGCAGCGAGTTGGAGTCCATCGGACACGGCGTCAATGGGGACGCTAAGCTGATCAGAGGGGCGTTCTTGGTGCCGGATCAGTACAAACCGGAGGAGTACAGGCGCGGGGATTGGGTGAGCATTCCGGAGGGGCCGCCGTGGGCCATCGACGCGTGGGGGTTGGGATGTTTGATTCAAGAGGTGTACAGCGGTGGACGACTTCGCGGAACGGACCAGCTTCGAGAGATTGATCACATTCCTAAGTCTCTGTTGAAGGATTACCAGCGTCTTCTCGGTTCGCAACCGACGAGACGGTACAATCCGAAAAAGCTCGTCGAGAACGCGGCGCTGTTTTCGAATAAACTCGTGGAGACAATCACGTTCATCAACAACCTGGCGCTCAAGGATTCCATCGAAAAGGAACGCTTCTTTGGGCACTTGCCGCGCGTCTTGGAGCAACTCGACCAAGCGCCGGTTCAGAAGAAGATTTTACCCATGCTCTGCGACGTCTTGTCCTTCAACCAAGCGCCGCACCACGCCGTGTTGCCCATGCTCATCGCGGCTGAGGGCATTTCGCGAGAAAAGTATCAACAGATCGTCATCCCCACCGTCATGAAGCTTTACGAGAGCCAAGACAAGGTGTTCCGTCTGGATTTGTTGGAACACTTGAACAAGTACGCAGAGTACGTGCCGGACGAGAAGATGGACGAGCCGCTCTACGAACGCATGAGCACCGGTTTCACGCACGCGGATTCCAACGTGCGCGAGATGACGCTCAAAGGCGTGCTGACGCTCGTGCCGAGACTCTCCGAACGCGTCATCACCGCGTCGTTGTTGAGACACCTCAGCACACTGCAAATCGACGCGGATCCGGCGATTCGCGCCAACACCACCATTTGTCTCGGAAACATCGCGCAACACTTAAATCAAGCCACGGCGAAGCGCGTGTTGCTGAACGCGTTCACGAGATCATTGAAAGACGCGTTTCCTCCCGCGCGCATGGCGGGTCTCATGGCGCTCGAACACACGACGCAATACTACGAACCTACGGAGGTGAGTCAGCGTTTACTCCCGGCGGTGGCGCCGTTGTTGACGGACATCGAAAAGGATGTGCGCGAGCGCGCGTTCGCCGTGTTGGAACTGTACGTCGATAGTTTAAAGAGACACTCGAGCGCGCTGGAGCGCGGACCCGAGGCGGCGGCGGCGCACGTCGAGGCGGAGCAAAAGAAGGGACACGCAAACGCCGCGAAGCGCGCCGCCAACATGCTCTCGTGGGCGGTGAATATGGCGGCGAATAAAATAGGCGGACCCGAGGAAGAACACGCGCCGGTGGATCTTCAAAACGAAGCGTTGATGGCGAAATCGTTCAGCTCGGCGGCACCTCCCCCCAAGTTGTACGGCGAGAGTCCTCGCACGTCGACGCAAAACACACCGGCGACGTCCCTCGGTCCTTCGCCGGCGAAAGCGATGACGGGTGCGTACGATTCGAGCCGGCGCACGATCGAAGCCGCGGCGGTAAAGGTGAGCAATTTGTCCATGGAGGAGGACGACTTGGACGACGGATGGGGCGACTTGGACGTCGTCGATCCCGCAGAGGAGGCGGCGCGCGCGCGATTGAATTCACGCGCCGGTTCGATGGCGTCGCATGCGTCATCCATTCCGAAATCTACCAGTCACGCGAGCGACGGATGGGGCGGCGGCGACGACAACGACGTCTTCGAGGACATGGGCGCGCCGGCTCCGAAGCCCGCGGCGAGACCTCCGACACAAATGTCGAGAACGTTGAGCGGTTCGCGTGCGCCGGGCGCGGGTGGCCACGTCGGTATCGGCGGCGTGCGTCGCCCACCGTCGTCGGGCTCACTCAGCGGCGCCGCGCGAGCGCCCGCGGGCGCGAAACCGGCGCCCATGAAGCTCGGCGGGGCGAAGAAACCGCCGTCCAAGAACGATATCGATTTGGAGGCGATGCTCAACGGCTAGACGTCGAGCGACGATTAGCGCGCGATACTGCGATACTAGCATGTTGCATGTACAATATACTCTACAGCGAACGCATCACCGTTCTCTTTTCGTTATTTTATTCGCGAAATCTCAGCGTCCCATCTCGAGCAGCGCGCCGTACATGCTCAAGTCGGCGTCGACGGCGCGCCGGAAAGTTTCGGCGATGACGCCCTTCTCCGCGCGATCGATGTCGCGCTTGATCCAATCACCGCCCTCGCCCATCGAGTTCCCACCGGCGCTCACCTGAGAATACAGATAAATATCCTCCGTTTTATTCGCCAACAGACGCGCGCGCGCGATTTCCCACGACACGACGTACGGATTGGCTTGCGGTCGCGACGTGCGCACGGCGTCGAGCGCCGCTTCCAAATCAAACTGTTTCACAAAGGTGAGATACCCGACCACCGTGAGCGACGCGCGGTTGATCCCCGCGGTGCAGTGCACGTACGTACGCTTCCCCATCGCTTGAAACGCCGCCAGCTTACGCACCGCCTCGGGTAACATCTTCGCTTGATCCAACCTGTCAAAGTCCCGCACGCTCACCTGCACGATCATCACGCCTCTCTCGATGGCTCTTCGTCGCACCGCCTGCCAATCGATCTCCATCGCCTCGTGACACAGCGAGCACTGCAAACACACGATCGCCTCCACCCCCGCCTCGTCCACCAATCGATCGACGTCCGCCGGGCTTCGCGGACACGAACCGATGAGCACGCGCGCGCGCGCCGCGTCCGCGTCGCTCGGTTCTCGAATCAACGCGTCCCCGTCATCCAGCGTCACGTAATCCCAATTCAGCGTCCACGACCACGATCCGGGCTCGGGTGGGTCACCACCGCGCGGCGGGCGTCGCTCGAGGACGCCCGCCGCCTTGGATTCCTCGGCGCGCTTCTCGTACCCGCTCGCCTCGTCCTTCATGGCGTCGGCGGTGTCACCGCTCGCGCGCGCGCGCGTCGGTCGACGCGCGCGAGAGAAGGAGGATGCGCGAGAGACGCGTTCGCGGCGCGCGTCGGTCGTTCGCGCGGGCATCACCGACGCTCGACGCGTCGTCGTCATGATTATGATGTTCAATGCGATGTGATGCGCGGTCGTTCGTTCGTCCTCTCTCGACGATCGCGCGCGCGGTCGCGCCGGTCTCTCTCTCTCTCTCTCTCTCTCTCGCTCGACGTCCCTCGCGCGCGATGTCCTTCGCACCGTCGTCGCCCCCGCGCGCGGTCGTGTGTCGACATCACCACGCATCCGACGAACACGATGCATCGATGCATCGGCACACGTCGTCGCGCGTCGCCCTCGCGCGCGTGGACTCGACGCGCGCGATCGCCGGGCGGAGACGTCTCGTCGTCATGGCGTCCACGCCGAGACGCGAGGAGGCGCTGATTCACCGCGCGAGACGTGAGAATCGAGACACCGCGCACGCCTTGGCGCAGCTCTGGCGCGAACGCACCGAACGTCTCACGCGCGATCTCGAACGGGCGAGGGAGACGTACGAAGAGATCAAGACTGAATTGTTTCGCGCGCGGGAGTGCGCGCGGACGGAATCGGCGCGAAGGGTCGAGTGCGAGGAGGCGTTGGAGGGGTCGAGACGAGAGACGCGTTTGAAATCGAAAGAGGCGGCGACGGCGGAGACGAACGCGAGGGCGATGCGAGAGGCGGTGGAGGGGCTGGAGGGTGAGGTGGAGGCGCTGAGGAGTGATAATCGAACGCTTCGTGAGCGGGTGATGGAAAGGGAGGAGGCGATGGAGGTGGCGCGGGCGGAGGCGAGGGAGGCGGCGGAGGGAGAGCGGCGACGGAGAGAGACGGCGGAACGACGAAGGGAAAAGAGTGAGAAACAGATGAAATCCGTGCGAGATGCGGCGGAGGCGAAGTCTCGAGAGATGATGCGAGAGTTGGAGCGTGAGCGTGGGGTTCGCGCGCGATTAGAGGAGGAGAGAACGGAGTTTGAGGCGGATCGGAGACGGTTTCGAGATTTCGACGCGCAGCTCGCGGCGGAGCGAGTCAAGGTGGTGGAGGCGCACAGCGCGGGGAAATTAGCGGCGGACGCGCTCAAGGAACAGTTGAACAAGGCAGAAAACGAGGCGCTCGCGTTGAGAAGGATGATGGAGGCGAGGTCGACGGAGATGGCGAACGCCGTGCGGTCGCTCAACGAGGAGTTGGCGGTGCAGCACGACATCGTCGAGCGAGGGATGAGCGCGCGCGTGGACGCGTTGCGAGACGCGTACGACGACGAGGCGAATCGCATACGCGAGCGCGCGAACGTGAGCATCGATGCGGCGAGAAAGTCCGTCACGGAGGCGAACGAACGGGTGTCAAGAATGGAGGAGACGTGCGCTCGCGCCGAAGCGATTTCTCGCGACGCGCTTGCGAAACTGAAAAACGCCACGCAGGCGACGGTCGAGGCAGAGGAACAGTGCGAGCGATTGCGCGCGAACATGCACGCCATGGGTGACATCAACGCCAAGCTCACCAGACGAATCATAGACGGTGAGCCGTTCGTGTTGGACGACGAGCTCGAGGAGAGCGCGAAGATGCGACGCGAACCCGTCGACGATTTCGTCGTCAAAACGCCCTCTCCGATGAGCGAAAATCCCCGAAAGACGGCGCGTAAAGACGAACCGGTGCGATACGACGCGCGAGACGTGCAACATGTGCACAAAGAACTCGAGGACGAGCTCGCCATGCTTCGCGTGGAGCACGATGCCATCGTGCGAGAGATTGGAGATTCCTCAACCTCGGAGGGCGAAATGTTGACGCGAGCGCTCGAAGACGCGCAGACGAGGTTGGAAGCCAAGGCGCGACAAGTCAAAATGCTCAACTCCACGAGTCGACACGCGACGTGACGACCGAACGAAATGTGACATACGCTTGTAGAGATGAACTGTACCACGATGTAGCGACATGTAACCAAATGGACGATATCACAAAAGTCGAGTCTAACAGGGCTATGTATGAGAACCTAGGATGAAACAGAACGCGACCGCCTATTCGTCGAGCAAATAGTAGCAGTTGTTCGCCTTTTGTTCGCTGTCGAGCTGAGACTGGTACTTGTTGATGCGCGGGCGGTAGTTGGTCGGATCGCGACGGAACGTAATCTCGAGCGCCTTCAAGAAGGAATTCATGCCAGTCAACAGAGACTGCGGCGCGTGCGCCGTCGCCTCGATCGCGGGCGTACCGGAGTACACGACAACCTTGTCCGCGAGATACGTCGCCATGATGAAATCGTGCTCCACGATGAACGCCACCTTTTTGGCGTGCAAGATGAAACGCTTGATAACCTTGGACGCCCACACGCGTTGCTCCGAATCCAAATACGCAGAAGGTTCATCAATCAGGTAAATGTCAGCGGGAGTACCCATGCACATCGCTAACGCTACGCGTTGCAATTCACCACCGGACAAGTTTTGAACGGCTTGGTCCATCAACGGGTCGATGTTCATCGGCTTCATGACGTCAGAGACGAATTGCGGGTGCATATACGCTTCGCGAATCTTCTTGTGAAGCAATTCACGCACGGTACCGGGGAACTTTGGCGCAATCTTTTGTGGCTTGTACGACACGTTAAACTCCGGAAGTTCAACGTTTTCATCGTCGGGTTGAATCAAACCGGCGATGAGACGAATAAACGTCGTCTTACCCGTACCGTTCTCACCGAGCAACACCACGATTTCGCTGTCGGTGAACTCACCAGCCTCGACGTTGAGCGTGAAATCGCCCTGCGTCTTCACCAAGGCTGGATACTCGTATCTGGAGTACGCGTTATCGCCACCCTCGACGCCTTCTTGGGCGGCAACCTTGAATGTGAGCGCTTCGTCGCGGAAACGCAAGTTCTCCGTCGGCACGAAACCCGCGAGGAAAATGTTGATACCTTCGCGGACCGAGAAAGGCATGGTGACCACACCGTACGCACCGGGCTTACCGTAGAGGCAGCAAATGAAATCGGACAAGTAATCGAGCACGGAAAGATCGTGTTCGACGACGATGACGTACGTGTTATCCTTCAACATCGATCGAATCACGCGCGATGCCTTGAGACGTTGCTTGACGTCCAAGTACGAAGACGGCTCGTCAAACATGTACATATCAGCCTGTTGACACGCGATGATCGCGGTGGCGAAACGCTGAAGCTCACCACCGGAGAGCTGCGCGACTTGGCGCTGCATGACGTTGTCCAAATCGAGTTGTTCGATGAGGAAATCCAAGTTGTCCAACTCGTTTCGGTCATCCAAGCACTGTTGCACCTCACCCTTCACAGCCTTCGGAATATTATCGACGTACTGCGGCTTGATCAAAGCCTTGATATCATCCTCCAAAATCTTCGTCAAGTAGTTTTGAAGCTCTGATCCCCGGAAGTGCGCGAGAATATCCGTCCATTCCGGCGGCTTGGTAAAGTTTCCGAGATTCGGTTTCAACTTACCCGCCAAAATCTTCAGCGCCGTCGACTTCCCGATCCCATTCGTGCCCACCAAACCCAACACCTGTCCCGCGCGCGGCGTCGGCAATCTGTGCAGCTTGAACGTATTCGGCCCGTATCGATGCGTCGTCTCCTTTTCCAAATCCTTCGGCAGGTTGATGATCGTCAACGCATCGAACGGACACTTCTTCACGCAGATCCCGCAACCGATGCACAGCTCCTCCGACAAAAACGCAATCTTATCCTTCGGCGACACCTCGATGCACAGCTTCCCCACCTTGACGACCGGGCACGATCGCTTACACTCTTGCTTACACTTTTTCGGTCGGCATCGTTCAGCGTTGACGATGGCGATGCGATCGAGCTTATCACCCGTGTCCTCGTCCTTGGACTTCTTCCCCATGGCGCTCGTTCGACGGACGCGCGCGCGCGACCGGGATCGACCGACGACCGCGACGGAGCGCGCGGGAGTGCCGATCGAGGACGATTGCCCTAAAGGGGCAAAGGGAGGGTTTGGGGCGACTGGGAGCGCGATATCGATATTACGCGCTCGAGAGCATGATGAGGAGCTCGTCGTCGCGAATGGCGCCCGTACAATCGACGGCGACGTCGAACGGAGTTTTCGCGAAGGCGTCTCTGGCGGCTGGGTCGGCGCCGCGGCGAATCAAGGTTTTCGCGAAGGCGTCTCTGCCGGCACCGGCGGCGAGGTGGAGCGCGGTGCGGCGAGAGTTGGATGCGAGATCGAGGGCGTTGACGTCGACGCCGTGGTGGACCAAGGCCTCGAGGATGGCGGTGTCGGCATCGCCGCAGTCGCAGGCGGCGGCGAGGACGGCGTAGTGGTCTTTGATTTGACATCCGCCGAGGAGGACGTCCATGACGGCGCGGAAATCGCCGCGGCGGACGGCGGATAAGAGTTCGGATTCCGTCGACGGCGGACCGCGGCGACAGAAGGCTTTGGCGACATATTTATCGAGAATGTACGCTTTTCTCGTCTCCAAGCTCGCGGTCGGGTCGGGTTTTTTCTGGGACACGAGATCGCGCTCGTGTTCCCAACGCGCGTTGGCTTCTGTGTTACCCCAGAGCTTGAAGAATGCAAACACGCTCGGTTCCCACGCGCGAACGTCCAACGTGGCGCTTCGAACCTGGCTGACGTGGACACCCAACTGACGATGCACGCCGCTGCACTGAATGCAAAGCATGACGCCGAGATTCAAGCTCGCCCAATCGGGTTCGGGACTGCCACAGTCGGCGCAGGCGCCGTTCCCTGGAATTGAGGGAAGAATCGTCATGGGCGCAGGCACGTCGTGCGTGGATACCGACGACACAGATGATAACGTTCGTGTGTGTCGGTTTCCGTACTTTTTAGTCCGTTCTTCGTGTTCGGCCACTATTTTGTCGTTGACGCTGCCCAACAGACTCGCGATGGCTGTTGTGATCGCCTCGATCCACTTTGTCTGATCGGTCGCGCTCTCCGCACGCAAGAAGTACGTCTTCTCCGGCGAGACGACGCGAAACGCGAATCGTATGTCGGACCCATCGTCCAAATCCGGTTTGATCGTCGCCGTAAGCAAAGAGACGGTCTCTTTCGCCTCGGCTTCCGTCGCTCGTCCGCCGCCGAAAAATCCGCTCAGCGCCCTTCGATGCTTGGTCGGTTGCGACTTGACGTACGTCAGGTTACCTCGCGAATCCAACACGAAGAATCGACGCTTCCAATCGTGTAACTTCCCGCTCGAGCGTTTCAAAAGATATCCTTGCATGAGCGTCTCGTCGTCGTTGGAGCTCGACGCCATTTGCGCCGTCATCTCTCGCGAACGCGAACTCGACATCGCGAGCGCATCCGTCGTCGATTTTGGCGCGTCATCGCGCTTCGACAATAATTTAGACATCTCCTCTGTCAACGCCAACTCCACTCCGGCGTTTTCAACTTCCAGATGCGCGCACTCGTCTCTGAGCAACTCCAGTCTTGGCTTCATCATCGACAAAATTTCCACTCCCCGCCGGAAGAAATCCAATTCTGCGTCGTAATACTCGATCGCCACCTTTTTGGCCCGCGTCTCTCGACCGACCCGTTCGCGCTGCAACGCCATCATCAGATCGCACCTCGCCGACTCGAAAATCTGCCGCCTCTCGTCCAATTCCTCGTCCGACTTTGCCGAGTCGCCTCGCGTGTTTAACTGTCGCTGCCGCGTGGAGTCGTACTCCTTCTTCGCCGCGTCCAACGCCCGTCTCGCGCCCCTGATGGCGAGCAAATCCTTTTCTGCATCCTTAAGCACGCGCTCGTTCGCCATGGTGCCCCTGATCCACCCCGCGAACCGTTCGCGTTCGCGCGCCAACGCCTCGGCGCCGTCGCCGCAATTCGCCGACGAACTCGCCTCGCTCACCGGCGCGTCCAAACACGCGCTCAACGCCCGCTCTCGCGTCGCGCACGTCGACATGGCGACACCCAGATTCTCCGCGCTCGTCGCCAGCGCGCTAAACGTCGCTGACGCCCGCTCGGCGTCGCGTTCGAGCGCCAGCAGTTTCATCTTCAACTGCGGCGAATGTTCGAGTTCGAGCGCCTTCTCCGGGAACAGCACCATCTTGGACGCCGTCATGTCGCCGCGATCGCGTTCCCGCGCGCGATCGCGTCGTTCACCGGCGCCGCGTCCTCGCGCGCGCGTCGTCTCTCGTCGACGATGTTCGCGTCTTTGAGTGCCGGTCGACCTCGAGCGCCGCCAGTCTTCGGCGCGGCGCTGTCGCGCGCGCGAGTCTCCACGCGCGCGCGCGAGTCGACGAGAGCGCGACGCGTGATGACGTCGACGTCGACGTCCGGTCACGGCGCGCGAGAGCCCGGCGACGATACCGTGAACGGCGTCTTGTCGTCGCTCGCGGCGGCGCTCTCGAGAGACGCCGAGACGCGCTCGAGCGGCGAGCGCGCGCTCGAGCGCGCGCTCAGGGGTAAAAACGCGTTAAAATCGTTGTTCGAGATCGGTTCGTCCGCGACGGCGGACGAGAGCGTGCGCACGCTCGCGTACGTGACGGTGAAACGACGATGCGGGCCGAGAGCGTTTTCGGCGAACCTGTCGGCGAGCGAGCGGACGGCGGCGAAGGGCATGCTCCTGGACGAGGCGATGCGGGCGCCGAGCAAGGCGATGCGAAACGCGGTGTTAGACGTGATCGCGCGCGTGGCTAAATGGACGGTGCCGACGAGCGGGTGGCCGGAGCTGTTGGAATTTTTGGGACAGTGCGCGAGCTCGCCCGAGCCGTCGCATCGCGCGTTGGCGTTCAAGTTGTTTGAGAGTCTGACAGAGACCATCGTGAACGCGCTGAATCATCACTACAACACTTTGGGTGAGTTGTTCAAGGGTGGTCTCGTGGATGGAATCGCGGAGGTGCGCGTGAGCGCGCTTCGAGCGGTGGGCGCGCTCGTGGCGAACACGACGGGTGAACCGGAACAAATGACGGTGATAAAGGCGTTGGTGCCGCACGTCCTCGAGGCGGCGAAGACGGCGGTTCGAGACGGTGACGACGATTCCGCGGGGATCGTCTTCGAGGTTTTGGATGAACTCACGGAGAGTCGCACGAACGCGCTGAGCGGTCAGGTCCCGGAGGTGGTGTCGTTTTGCATTCAGGTGGCGACGGCGGACCGAGAGTTGAGCATGGAGGTTCGACGTCGAGCTCTGGACGTGTTATCATTCATGGCGCGTCACAAACCAAAGTCATTGATTAAGTCCAAACTCATCGAACCGATGTTGACGGTGCTCTGTCCGCTGTGCGGCGAGCCAAAGGAGGCTGAGCTCGCGGGCGAGGAGGAGCTCGACGACGAGGAGGAGTTGCAGATTCAAACCGTCGCGAGTCAGCTCATCGATATTTTAGCGCTCAAGGTGCCGTCCAAGTACATTTTACCGACCATTCTCTCGTTCGCGTCGACGAACATCAACAACGAGTCGAACGAGCGCATGCGTCACGCCGCCGTTGCCGTGCTCGGCGTCGTCACGGAGGGGTGCGCAGAGGGCATCCGCGCGCACGGAAAAACCATCGTGCCGAGCGTCGTCGGTCGTCTCAGCGACCCGAACGCGCCCGTGAGAGGCGCCGCGGCGTTCACGCTCGGACAATTCGCCGAACACCTCGGTCTGACGCTCGAAGACCCGGAAATTCACAAGCAAGTGTTGCCGAGTTTGTTTCAAGCGCTTCCGGGCGAGCAGGTGAAGAGCGTTCAAGAACGCATGATGTACGCCATGGACGCGTGGTTGGAAGATTTCCACGACGAAGAGGGTATATACATCAAACCACTCCTCGACATCGTGTTTCTCGCGCTCGATAACGGCGCCAAGCGTCACGTTCGCGAGATGTTGCTCTCCGCGCTCGCGTCGGCGACTGCGTCGAGCGGAAGCAAGGTGCACCCATACCTGAGCGAACTCTTGCCTCGCCTCGATCGTTGCTTGGCGTTGACGGACGATGACGAGTTGAACGTGCGCGCGCGCGCGCTCGAGGTGCTCGGCATGCTCATTTCCGCGGACGGCGGGAAGGAAGCCATGGGCCCGCACGTCGACAGCGCCATGAAGGCGGGTTTGGCGGGATTCGAGCTCGATTTCGCCGAGTTGCGCGAGTTCGCGCACGGTTTGTTCGGCGAAGTCGCCGAGGCGCTCAAGGAAGACTTCGAACCGTACCTATCGGTGTGCGTCGCGAAGGCGTTCGACTCCATAGAATTAGACGACGGAATTATGTTTGATAGCGAGGACGTGGCGGATCGCGCCGAGTTGGATTCGGACGACCAGGACGAAGACGAAGGCGGCATGACGAAACAGCCGGCGGGGTACTCCATACGTTCGGGCGTCATGGACGAGAAAGCGTCGGCGTGCAAGGCGCTCAACTGTTACGCGTCGCACTGTCCGAAAGCGTTCGGTCAGTACATCACCAAAGCGTCTGAACTTCTCGGCGGCATGACCGATTACATGCACGAAATGGTTCGAGTGCAGGCGCACTTGGCACTCGCGCAGACCGCCATCGCCGCGGTGACGCTCAATCCCGCGGGAGCTAAAGATCTCGTAAACGAGTCTCTTTCGGCGACGATTCGGTGCGCGCTCGACGACGACGATCGCGATTCGGTCGCCGCGTCGGTCGAGGCGGCGGCGCTCCTCATCAAAATTCTCAAAGATCACCCCGTCATCGATGTATCTCAACATCTCAACGATCTCACCGCGACGAGCTTAGAGATATTAGAGGGGAAAACCGTGTGTCAGCTCGACGACGACGACAGCGAGGCGGGCGACGAAGAGGACGAAGAGGACGAAGATCCCGACGTCGAGGCGGGTTTGATCATCATCGAAGCCATCGCCGAACTCTTACCCGCGCTCGCCTTGTACATGGGCGCGGCGTTCGCGACGCACTTCGTGCCGCATTTCAACGCCCTCATGAAACGAACGGGCGAAGATCACACCGAAACGGAGCGTTCACTCTGTTACGCGACGCTCGTGGAGGTGGTTCGCGCCGTCGGTCCGTCGGCGGCGGGATGCGCACCCGTCGCTCTTCCGAGATGTTTACGAGACGTCAAGAGCTCCGATGTCGGTCTTCGCAGAAACAGCGTGTACTGCGCGGGCATCCTCGTGTATTTCGGAGGCGCACAGGCGGCCGAATTCCACAGCGCCGTCGCCGAGTCCATCGCGCCGCTGACGCGCGCCGACGTCGAATCCGACGGAGGCGTGCGCGACAACGCCGTGGGCGCCCTCGCACGCTTACTCCAAGTCGTCGACGGCTCCGCGCGCGAGAGCGCGAGCGCGTTACTGAATGTCGTGCTCGACGCCTTGCCTCTTCGAAACGACCTCGAAGAAGGCGCGGATGTCTACCATTGGCTCGCGTCCACCGTCGGCGAAAATCCGACGTCGCTCGACGCCGGCGTCGTATCGCGCGTCGTTCGCGCGTTCTCGGTCGTCATCACGGAAAAACTCGCCACGGTCGACACGTTGCGCATCGTCGGCGTCGCGTTGTCGCGAGGCGCGAATACAGACGAGCGCGTTCGTGCGGCGTTGGCTGAATTATCGCCAGACGCGCAGGCGCGACTCCGCGAATCCGGCGCCTAAACATACATTACACACGTTTCGTTACACGAGACGCACACTAGCTAGAAATGTCTTCATCGTTTCGACTTGCGACCAGCCTTGCCCTTCTTCTTCATCTTTTTCCCCGACGCTTTGGGCGCGCGTCCGCCGCCGCCCGAACGCAACATCGCCTTTGTATCCACCAGCTTGTCGTGATTCACCATGTCTCGCTTATTCACCCGCATCACGCCGTCGCTGTACGTCGACCCCCACGCTAAACCTCGATCACGATCCCCCGCGCTCGCCTTTTTCGCCTTTTTCTCGAGCTTATACCCCGCGTGAAACGCCTCGACGCGCGCCGCCTCGACGCGCTTTTCGTTCGCCTTGGCCAATCCGATCCCGATCGTGGGCGGAATCCGCGGCCCCTTTTTCGGTTTCATCCCGAGCTCGACCAAACGTTTATTCTCCAACGCCGCCCGATCCCATTTGTTCAGTCCGCGCACGCCGAACGCTCGCACTTCCTCGCGAAGCGCGCGCAATCGCTCCGTCGCGGCGTCGCCGCCGTCCGCGTCTTCCCCACCCTCTCGCGACGCCGGCGCGGAATCTTCCACGAAAACGCGTCCCGCGTCCGCGCTCATGAACGCCCGTCTCGCCCTCTTCGCGTCGATTCTCTTCACCACGCGCGTCGTCGCGTCGTCGTCGTCGCTTTTCGCCCTCGACCTCTGGGCCCGCGCCGCCGCCGCCGCCGCCGTGGTCACGCGTTTCCCGTCGAACACCATCGTCGTCGGCCCTCGCGCGGGCCTCTCGCCCGTCGACGACGACGGTACTTTTTCGTCGCGCGCCTCGGTCGCGTCTCCACCCTTCGTCGTCGTCTCGTCGTCGTCCCGCGCGCGCGCGCGCGTCGTCTCGGCCCGCGCGGCGTCGCGACTCTTCCCGTCGCCATCGCGCGTCGTCTCGCGCGTCTCCCGGCGCTCGACGTCCCCGGCGTCGTCAAACATGGCCATGAATTTTTCCCCGGTTCTTCGAAGCGCCTCTCGCCGCCGCGCGCGCGTCGCGTCGTCGCCCATCGTCGCCGCGCGCGCGTCGTCGCGATGTGACGACGGTCGTTGCGAATTTCAAATTCCGCACACGCGCGCGCGTCTCGCGTCTCGCGCGATGAACGAATACGAGCGCGCGCGCGCGGAAAAGATTGCTGAAAATAAGGCTCGCATGAAGGCGTTAGGCTTGGTCGACGCGCGGGACGCCATCGCGCGCGGGGCGCGGGAAGATGCGTCTCGGAAGAGACAGCGCCGAGTGATGATGATGTCGACGACGACGAGCGCACCGACGACGACGACGCACCCTCGTCGCGCGAGTCGTCGACAACAGGGCGAAGCGCCCGAGCAGTTCGATCCCGCGAACCTGTCGTCGGCGAGAGACTTGTTCGAACCCGCGTACGCCGAGGAGCTGTACGACGACGCGCACGTCGAGGCTCTGGGCGCGCGCGAGCGGGAATGGACGCTGTTCGTCGACGGATACGACGAGAAAGGTCGACGAATCTACGATCCGGTCAACGGTCAGTGTTGTCACCAGTGTCGACAAAAGACGAAAGGTTTGCGCACGGCGTGCGCTGGGTGTGGCATGATGCGCGGCGTGTATTGCGGCGATTGTCTCTACATGCGACACGGGGAAAACATCGAAGAGGCGACGGCGAAAGGGGACGCGTGGCGGTGTCCGAGCTGTCGAGACATCTGTAACTGTTCGTTTTGTCGAACGAAGAAGGGATATCCGCCGACCGGGTCGATGTACAGGCGAGCGTTGGCGATGGGGTACGACAGCGTGGCGCATTATTTGGTGCTGACGAATCAGAGAGACGAGGCGAAGCGCGCGGCGGCGGAACGCGAGGCGGCGGTCAAGGCGAAGGCGTTCGCGGAGAAGATGGCGGCGGAGGAGGCGGAAAATACGGAGGAGGACGCCAAGGAGAACGTCAAGCCGCATTGGCTTCAGGGACCGAAAGTGTACGCGAATGAATGAATGCGACTCGACCCGCTGTACGCGTAGTGTAGCACATTTCACGAATATTATTATTGAGGCAAAAACGCTCGTCGACGACGAGACTTTGGACAAAACTATGCGAAATGTGAGACGACGGCGCGAGCGCATCGGGGGTGATCACCAGAGCAAGTGCGCGCTGCACGCGAAGGTCGTCTCGCGATTCCCGCGGTCGTCGGTGGACACGACGATGCCCGGCACGAGCGTCGCGCCCGGCTCTCCGCCGTCGCCGCCGAGTCGAAGGAATCCCTCCGCCTGGATTCCGCCTCGATTCGCGGGTTTCCCGGCGACAAATCCCCACCCCGCGTTCTTCAAGACTCCGCCACCCTTGGTCGGCGGCACGGTGGCAGCGACGCCCCACTCGGTGAAGTCTTCTCGCGAATTCGGTTGAGACGCCGCGACTTGCCCCCACGCGTTCGCGACGATCGCTCGCGTCGTCTTCGGCAGCGTCTTCGCGAGCGTCAACGCCGCGCCGACGATGGTTTCGCCGCTCTGACACCTCGACGCGTTCAGCGCGCAGTTGACGTGCCTCGAAGACGACGAGCTCTTAAAACTCGCCTGCGCGAGCACCTTGCCCATGTTATCCTCCGGTTGTCGATTCCCCGTGAGCACGCCGGCGTGAAGCGCGAACGAGTCCTTAAACTCGATCGATACCGCCCCCAGACTGTCCGCGTTACACCTCTCGATCACGTTCGACCCGAGCGCGCCGAAACCCGTCAACCGGTGCGTCCGCCGCGCGCCTCCGCCGACCCCCCCCGGCGCCGCGTCCACGCCCTCCGCCCCCACCGGCACCACGTGCGCTCGCACCCGCGTCCCGTTCGCCTCTCGAATCGTCCTCGAATACTTCAACTTATCCAACGTCACCACTCGACTCTCGTGTTCATCCTCCGAGCTCAGGTACTCGGACCGCGCGCTCGAGCACCTCGCCGTGAGCGTCGCCCCGTCCCCGAACGTCGTCGTCGTCTCCATCACCCCTCGCGTCCCGCTCGTTCGCGCGTCCGAGGTCAACGCGTCCCGCTTCGCCCTCTCGTCCCCGCTCGCGACGCCGCACGTCACCTCGAACGTCGTCGTCGTCGTCGCCCCGCGTCCATCGCCGCCGGTCGTCTCCGAAATGTGCGCCTCGACGCTCGCGAGTCGTTTCGAGAGCTCGTGCGCGCGCTCGGCGTGCTCGCGCGTGAGTCGACGAAGACGCCGCACGTCCTCGGCGACGCCGTCGACGTCCACCGCGTCCGCGCGCGTCATGGATGGTTGGAATGGAAATTCGCGCGCGAATGAATGACGGCTGGCGTCACACATCGCCCGCGATGTCGACGCGACCGCGTTCGAGCGTCCCTCGCGCGTCGTCGCTCTCGCGGGTGAGACGCGCGCGGTGGTCGTCGTCCTCGTCGCGACGCGCGAACGTGGCGAACGTCGCGCGAGGACGACGAGTTATCTTCAATGAGAACGCGGGTGATTCATCCGTCTCGGTCGATGGGACGACGCGTCGCGCGTCCCTCCTCGCCCTGACGCTCGCGATGACGACGACGGCGTCGGTCGACGTCGCGCGCGCGTCCCCGTTTGACGATCTCGCGTCGGCGAAGAGACGCACGAATGCGAAATTTCTCGCGGGACCGGTGGCGACGGCGCGCGCGCGTTTGGCGGCGTTGCGGCGAGACCTCGTCGTGAACGGTGGTCTCGACGTCGATGACGCTCGAGAGGCGCTGACCAAGGCGACGCTGGATTGTGCGACGCCCAGGGACTCGTTAAAGGCGTACTCGAACGCTCGGGATGTCTGCACGCTGTCCATTTTGACGCGTTCGGTCACCAAGGGACCGGCGGCGCGAAACGCCGACGATAGTCAAGAGTCCATGGCTGTGTACGACGCGCTCGAACGGACGAAGGATTCGTTCGGGGTGGTGGAGGCGGCGGTTGAACGCGCGTTCGAGAGCGGTGCGGAGGAGAAGGAAAAGCTCGACGCCGCGTTCGTCGACGCCGACGCCGCGCTGTACGATTTCGCGCGCGCGCTCGCAGCGTGTTTCCGATTCGACGATCGGTCCCTCGACGCCCTTCGCGAGGACGTCCCCGGCGCCTTCGTCGAACCGGAGCGATGATCGACCCACCGCGCCCATCGCGCGTTCGCGTTCGTTCCAGACACTATTAGTAATACCATTATTCATCCATTCGCGCGTCTCGGCGACGCTTTCCCTCGCCGCGCTTTTCATTCAATCACGCATCACTCGCTGACGCGCCGTCGCGCGCCGTCGCGCGCGCGTCCATCGCGCGCGCGCGACACCCCCCTCGCGTCGATGCCCGAACTCACCGTCGTCCCGTCGTGGGACGGTAAAGGCGTCACCTGGCGTCCAATCTTTGACGACGACTCGGACACGTACGTCACGTACACGCACTGCGTCGAATACGCGAAATCCGGGCGCGGGAAGTGCGGGAGGTGCGGTGAAAAGATCGCCAAGGATACCGTGCGCGTCGGTGAACCTCTCAAGTATCGCGGTGGGGATTACGGATGGATATCAAAGTGGATGCACCCCGAGTGTTATCGCGTCGAGGGCATCACGCGGGACGAACTCGCGGCGGCGATACACGGGACGGATGCGTTGAGAGAGGGTGATCGAGAGGTGTTACTCGCGACGTTGACGAGTCCGGAGAAACCAGCGATCGAAGCCACGGCGTTGGACGTGACGAGCGAGGAATTTTTGTGTCGACCGGTGATTGAACCGATGGAGGCGCCGCGCGCGTTGACGCGACCGCTGTTGGGATTTCAGCGAGAGGGACTTCGATGGATGGTTGAGAATGAGTCCACGGACGCGAGGGGTGGGATATTGGCGGATGAGATGGGAATGGGGAAGACGATACAGTGCATCGCGTTGTTGTTGGCGAGGAAAGAGGCGTGGATGCGAGAGCGGAGTGAAATCGGGGAGATGGTGACGGAGAGCGATAGACCGCCGCCGACGCTCGTCGTGGTGCCGACGTCGGCGCTCGTGCAGTGGGAACAAGAGATCAACGCGTGCGTTGAGGAAGGGTCTCTGCGCGTTTTCGTGTATTACGCCGATCGCGTCAACGTGCGGGAGGAGGATTTTAAAGGTATTGATGTGGTGTTGACGACGTATCCCGTCGTCGAAGCCGAGTGGCGGAAAATAATCAATCGACACTTGGTGGCGTGTCGATGGTGCGGGAAAAAGTATCTGCCTCGATCGATGGTGACGCACTTGAAATATTTTTGCGGACCTGACGCCGTGCGCACGGAAAAACTCGCGCGACGGGAGGTGACTCGCGACGTGGCGAACGAAAAGGCCATGCGCACGCTGCGCATCAAGGAGGGAAGCGCCAAGGATGTGAAAAAGTCGATTCCGACGCCGGCGAATTTTTACAAGGAACTCATGGCCAAGGCGGGACGAGAGGTGCTGAGCATGTATGAAGGCGCGCACAAGGCGAGAGAACGCGCGGCGGCGGGATTGGCGCCGGGAGGGGACGTCGTGGTCGTCAAGGAGGAAATTAAGGAGGAAGCTCGCGACGACGAAATCGGCGAGGCGGACGAGCTTATGAAGGCGTTGATTTCACAACTGCCCGTGCCGCCCACTCGCGCGGAGACGTTGGATGTGGTCAAGGAAGAGATGGCTGTGAATGAAGTGAACGAGTCGGATTTAGCGGCGGCGGCGGCGTCGGGCGTGATGAGCGCCGTGAACAAGGTGAAGAAGAAGCGCAAATCGACGCCGCGCAGATCCAAAGCCGACGATAAGAAGAAGAAGAGTTTACGAGAAGCGAGCGACGACGAAGCCGACGGGAGTGATTACGTACCGAATAGCGAGGAAGACGACGACGACGACGAGGCCATAGTTTTAGACGAGAGCGATGAGGATGAAAAACCACCACCGAAGAAGATCAAGCTCAAGATTACGATGAAGGCGAAAAAGCCCGACGAGTCCGCGCGAGCCGTAGGCGCAGACGCAGACGCGAGCGCGGACGATCAGGCGACGCAACCATCCCAGGGTGGATCAAAAAGCGATAAACTTGGCGAAGACGACGTCGATTTGTCGGATTCACTCCTTCATCGCACCCAGTGGCACAGAATCGTTCTCGACGAAGCGCACAAAATCAAAGCGCGAACGAGTAACACCGCCAAGTGCATCTACGCGCTCAAATCCACGTACAAGTGGTGTTTGACCGGCACTCCTCTGCAGAATCGCATCGGTGATCTCTACAGTCTCGTTCGATTCTTACGAATGGATCCGTACGCGTATTACTTTTGCTCGACGAAAAACTGCGATTGCAAAACGCTCTCTTGGAACTTTGGTCCCGAGGCGCGATTTTGCGCGGAGTGCGGTTGTGGCGCGCCGAGGCATTACTCACACTTTAATCGCACCGTGTTAAACCCGATCAACCGATACGGATACATCGGCGACGGTAAAAAGGCCATGTTGACCCTTCGAAACGACATCTTACTGCCGATGCAACTTCGACGCACCAAGGCGGAGCGCGCCAACGACGTGAAATTGCCGGAACTGAAAATCATCATTCAAGAGAACGAATTCAACGAGGTGGAACAAGATTTTTACGAATCGCTGTACATGCTTACGCGCGCCAAGTTTGACGGTTTCGTGAAAAAGGGCAGTGTGTTGCACAACTACGCGCACATTTTCGAGCTCCTCGCGCGTCTTCGACAGGCGTGCGATCACCCGTACTTGGTGATTCACTCGAAGAGCGCGAATGTGCAGAGAGACGCGCCGGACGCGCCCAAAGTGGAATCTCCCGCCATCGCGGACACGGTGAAGCACTACTGCGGCATGTGCCAAGACGAAATCGAGGAGGAAGACGCCGCGCTGGCGAGTTGCAAACACATCTTTCACCGCGAGTGCATCATGCAGTACGCCTCGTGCGCTCCCACCGACGGGAAAAAAGTGACTTGTCCCGTGTGTCGAACCGCGCTGACGATTGACTTTTCGCCTGAGAGTTTGGAAAACGCCAAGAGCGCCACGAATCGGTTCGCCAAAGACCCGCTTCCGGATAAATCAATCTTGAACAAGCTTGATCTCACCCAGTACACGTCGAGCACCAAGGTGGAGACGCTCGTCAACGCGTTGCGAGACATGAGAAACCAAGAGAATGGACACCTCAACAAAGCGATTGTGTTTTCACAATACACCGCCATGATTGAAATCGTCGAATGGCGTTTGAAAAAGGCGAAATTCACCATCAGCAAGCTCCTCGGTTCCATGCCCGTGGCGCAACGCGCGGCGAATTTGCAAGCGTTTCGAGAGGATCCCAACGTCAGCGTCATCTTGATGAGTCTCAAGTCTGGCGGCGAAGGCTTAAACTTGCAAGCGGCAAACCATGTCTTCGTGCTCGAGCCTTGGTGGAATCCAGCCGTGGAGATGCAAGCCGTCATGCGCGCGCATCGCATCGGGCAAACTCGACCGGTGACGGCGGTTCGATTTTCAACGCGCGGGACCATCGAGGAGCGCATGATGGAATTGCAAGAAAAGAAACAACTCGTCTTCGAAGGATGCATGGATGGAAATCAAGCCGCGCTCTCGCAATTGACGGCGGATGATTTACAGTTCTTGTTTAAAAGATAAACGCGCATGTACAGTACGGTAGTTGTAGGTCGAATGTTTTCCTTGTTTGTTGATTTTTGCGCTGCAGCTGCCTTCACCTTCGCGTTGGGCTTTTGTTCGTTCTTCGAAGCCACCAGAGCAACGAAGCCAGCCCCCAGAGCAACGAAGCCACGAAATTGCCATACCCTTTCTTCCGGACATTCTCGTTTCCTCCGTGACGCGTCATGCTCATAAGCGCCGCGCACCCGGACCGCTGGACCTTCTCGTTTTCCCCGTGGTCCTTCATGGCGTCCACGACGGCCTCGATCGCACCGCTTCGTCCGGCGAGGCGTCTGTTCTCGGCATCATCATAGCACATGAATCCAAGCGCCAAGCACCCGGACTCCTGGACATCCTCGTTTCCTCCGTGACGCCTCATGGCGTCCACCACGGCCTCGATCGCACCGCTTCGTCCGGCGAGGCGTCTGTTCTCGGCATCATCATAGCACATGAATCCAAGCGCCAAGCACCCGGACTCCTGGACATCCTCGTTTCCTCCGTGACGCCTCATGGCGTCCACCACGGCCTCGATCGCACCGCTTCGTCCGGCGAGGCGTCTGTTCTCGGCATCATCATAGCACATGAATCCAAGCGCCAAGCACCCGGACTCCTGGACATTCTCGTTTTCCCCGTGACGCCTCATGGCGTCCACCACGGCCTCGATCGCACCGCTTCGTCCGGCGAGGCGTCTGTTCT
>VIBD01000008.1:0-77533 GCA_009618245.1 Ostreococcus sp. SAG12 | reverse complement strand
CGTCGCGATGCGTCGTCGTCCCGCTCGCGCGAGATTCCCGCGCGTGGACGGCGAGACGCGGCGCGACGACGACGGCGCGCGCGCGGTCGCCCAAGAGCATGCGCGTCGGGGAACTTCGCGACGCGCTGCGCGAGTGCGGGGAGTGGGACGCGAAGACGCTGGGGAAGAGCAAGAAGAAGGAGTTAGTGGAGATGTACGAGGCGCTCGAGCGCAGGAGAGCGCTGGGAGAGGTGATGAGAGGGGTGGCGGAGGAGGATGAGGCGGCGGCGGCGGCGGAGGGGGCGAGCGCGGCGGCGAGGGACGACGCGAAGGACGAGCGCGAGGATCGCGCGGGAGAGCATCAACGAACGATATTTAATTCGAGAGTCACGCCGTCGGTGTCGGGGGGGTCGGAGGAGGTTGAGAAGAATTTAAAGTCGAATTTTAGCGGCGCCGAGTTGACGTTTCTCGGCACCTCGAGCGGGGCGCCGAGCTTTACGCGTAACGTGTCGTCGGTGGCGTTGCGATTAGATAATGAGGTGTGGCTCTTTGATTGCGGCGAGGCGACGCAGCATCAGCTCATGCGGTCGAAGTTGAAGTACGCGAAGATTACGAGAATTTTCATCACGCACATGCACGGGGATCACATTTTCGGTTTACCGGGATTAATTTGCGCCATCAGCGGCGCGAGAACGGCGCACTCGAGGTCGCACGGGGGTACCGCGGTACCTTTACACATCATCGGTCCGCCAGGAATCCGACAGTACGTCTACAGCGCCATCACGTGGTCGCGTTCTGTGCTCGGGATGCCGCTCATCGTCACCGAGTTGCGACAGCCGGCGCCGCGCGTGGCGGCGAGCGCGTCGCCCGCGGCGCACACGTCCGTGGACCCGCGCGGGAAAATTTTTATGGGTGAGTACTGGCCCGACGCCCTCGATTGCGAACCGGTGCCCAATTTTAAGGATATCGAGGGATGGTCTCGACTCGGAGAGGACGTCCAGCCGCCGGTGTGGACGGCGTACAACGACGGATCGTGGTGCGTGCGCGCGACGGTTCTTCGACACCCCGTGCCGTGTTTTGGGTACATCATCGACGAGTACGACGCGAGTGGACGTTTAGACGCCGACAAGTGCGCCGAGATGGGTTTACCTCCGGGACGCGAGTACGCCGCGCTCAAAGCCGGACAATCGGTGACGACGAAGGACGGCGTCGTCATCAATCCCGAGGACGTCATCGGCGAGAGACGACCGGGTCGTCGTCTCGTGCACTTGGGTGATACGTGTAATAGCTCCGCCGTCGCCCCGTTGGCGCGCGGCGCGGACTCTCTGGTGCACGAATCGACGTTCAACTCGAAAAAAGTGAACGAGGCGTTATTCAAGGGACACTCGACGGCGACCATGGCGGGTACATTCGCCGCCAAGGTCAAGGCGCGCGCGTTGATCTTGACCCACTTCTCCAACCGGTACGGCGGTGGTGCGAACACGCGCGACTCAAACACGGCCGATTTGGGCGCGGGCGAAGACGAGGACGACGAGTGCGAGGACATGGCGCCGCCCTCGGTGGACGACGTCGACGCGTTGGAAATCGGCGACCGCATGAACGTCGAAACGCTCGTCGAGGAGGCGAAAGAGGCCAAAGGCGACTCCCGCGTCGTCGCCGCGAGCGATTTCTTCGTCTTCAACGTCGGTCGTCGCGAATCATTCGACGAATTCGACCTCGCCAAGGGCGACCGCTCGGCGCTCTTCGCCGGCGACGCCAAGACGGTGCCGCCCACCTTCATCGTCGACGACCAAGACAACCGCTCGCACGCCTCCAACGACGATCGCAAACCCAACTTTCGTCGCACACCGTCCTCCCCCGGTCACTCGACGTCCCCATCGAGACGCTCGTCCACCGTCGGTCCGTCCGGTCGCCGTTCCGGCACGTTTCGCCGCGCGCCGCCTCGCGCCGGCGGCGGCGCCGGCGGCACCGCCGACGCGTCTCGCTGACCTCACCGACCGCGAGACGACGATGTAACATGTATCCAACCACACACATCCTTTCAAATCGCGCGCACCGTCCCCTCGCGCGGTCCTCTGTCGACGCGTCCCGACGCGTCCCGGCGCCTCTCGCCGTCCCCGCCCCGCGACGACGTCCTCCCCGCACACGCGCGCGCGTCGACCGCCATGTTCCTCGCCTCGCGTCTCGCGATCGATCCTCGGCGCGTCACCGCGCCTCGTTCGCCTCGATTCGACGTCGTCTGCGCCGCGTCGCGTCGCGCGCGTCGCGCCAAAGATGCCGCCGCCAAGAAGACGACCGAGACCAAAAAGACATCGCCCGGAGACGCCAGGGCGGCCAAGGCGGCGCGCGATAAGGCTCGAAAGGCGGCGGCCACCAAGGCGCGCGCGCTGGTCAGCGATCAAGGGCGCGCGTACGAGAAAATCGTCAACGACATGGGTCGAGAGTCGTCTCGAGAGTACGTGCTGAGCGTGCGGCACGCGCCGGCGAGCGGGAACGCGGAGGACGTCGTCGGCGTCATGAGCGATTGGTTGCCGGTGTGTGAGGTCGTCGTCGCGGACAGAAAGGCGTACGAGGCGCAGATGTTTTTTAAAAAGCAAGGGATGAGCGTGCCGGAGACGGATGCGCAAACATTGGAGGGGGCGCAAATCGAAGGGGCGCCGGCGGTGCGCATGATGTTGCCGAAGTATAAACAACACGTGGCGGCGATGGCGTTCGTGATGAGCGGGGTGAAGGATCTGAACATGGACGAGGTCGAGTATGGGATAGAGGATTGGGCGTCGTTCGAGGTGGCGGTGGACGCGCTCGCGGCGCAGACGAATCAGAGAGGAAAGTTTGAGGCGGCGGCGACGCTCCTGGGGGTGTCAGTGGACGACGAACCGAGCGACATTAAGCGCGTGTATCGACGACTCATCGCCGAGGCTCACCCGGATCGTAATCCAGACACGACGCAAGAGAAGTTTAACGCCATCAAGGATGCGTATGAACTCTTGTGTGGACGCGGGGACACGGCGGGGACGACGTTCGAGGGACTCGGCGATCACAGGCGCGACTTCACGCCGCTCGATAAGAGTCACTTTGGCGTGTCCGCGGCGACCAAGGGTCAGAACGATCCGGCGTCTGTCGCGTTTGCGATGCGCACGCTCACTATCTACGATCGCGTGGGCACCGTGTTCTCCACGCGTAACCTCAAACTCGCGCAAAAGAAGGTGGCGGACAAGTGAGGTCGCCTCGAGAGCCGAGCGACGCAAGGGCGACCCGCGATTGGAGCAACGACGACCCCATCTCACCGCCGACGATCCGATCGGCGGCGCGCATACATTATCATTATTTCATTTTTTTCTGAGCGATCGCGCTCACGACGAAAACAAAGGACGGCGTGTAATAGTATATTCGGACGCGACGGCGAAGACCGCAAGACCGCGAGACGCGCGAGGCGAGCTTTCTCGTGACGACGATTCATCCTTTTCGCATTACAAGCCTGATTTGGCAATCCTCGTCCATCTCTCTTTCGGAGTCTAAACACCTAACGTCGTGCCGTCGCCAGACTCGACTCATCTCCCCCACGGTTTCGGCGTGTGCGAAGCAAAGCAATCCACCCTCGGACCGACTTTACTTCTTGTCCTTCTTATCCGTGTTCGCGCGGAAACGACGCGGCGGTTCACGGATGCGACGAGCCTCGCGGGATCGAACGCGCACAACCTTGGAGTGAATGGCCGCGCTGATCGAGTAGTAAATCTTGCGGTACAACTTCGGAAGCGTGTACGACTCGAACGCGCACGACTCTTGCAAGTCGCGAATCGCCGCGGATTCGACGATGTTTCTGACCACAAAGCGCTTCACCGCCTTATCCTTGGGCACGAGCGCACCGGAGGATTCGCAGAACACGCGCTTGACCTGTGTGTGTCGAAAAAAGGCGTCATCGGTCAGTTTTCATCCCTCTCCGCGCGCGCCTCCGCCCTCTCCCAGCCCCACCGAGGGTTGGGCGATGACGATGGACCCGCATCGCGATCGACCGTCCGTCGTCCTTCGTCCACCGCGTCCTCGCTCGCCCGCGCGACGATTCATCGCGAGACGATATCGATCCATCGTTTCATCGCGCGCGCGCCTCGCTCCTCGCCTCGCGTCGTCGTCGACGCGACCCCGCGCGAGACGCGCCGCGACCGCGATGGGTGAAAGCCCTAGCGCGGGTCTTTCGCGCCCATCGCGCGCGCGTTCGAGACGTCGAGCGCGCGCGAGCGTTCGAGTGCGAAGACGTACGTGACCACGGGCTCCGGCCGGTTTGTTGCGACCGCTGGCGCGACGTTTCTTCGGCATCTCGACTCGTCTCGCGCGTCGAAAAGAGGCGGACGAGCGCGCGCGCGGGCGTCGCTCGAGGCGAGCCGGCGAGCCGGTGCGAGTGCGTTGGATGGTTTTTACCTAGTCTTTTTGTATCTATACTATGCATGTGTGTTCGCGCTAAAGGAGGAGTGTGTACACGAGGGTTCATGACTGGTCAAAATTTTGATTTGATTTCATACAAAACGACATTTACGCGGTGGCGCTGAGCGAAGCTTTGACGAACTCGTCTTCGTCGACGGGTCCCCACACTTTTGTCTTTTTACCGTCTTCAAGTTCGATCTGGTACGGGTTGCCCGAGTCCCACGTCTTACGGACGGTGCCGCGGCAGTAGCCGTCGTTGTCGGCGGCGCCCACCTGCGCGAGAACCGCGTCGCCCACCTTGAAGCGAAGCTTCGAGGAACACTTGCAATCCATGAAACCGTTGATGAGGGCGTCTTTGTCCAGATTTTTACCGATGAAGACGAAGCGGCATTCGCGCTCCTCGTCGGCTCCCCACTTGGCGTCGACGAAGCCGCCGGAGAAAAGCATGCCGACGCCCTGGAAAACAAACTTTTGATCCATGCCCGCAACGGAAAGAACACCCTTGTACCGAAACAAGTCCGCACCCATTGTTTGAATTATTTCGCCTATCCAGCGTTCTAATTTATTGATGTTGAGGTGCCCAGAGAATTTTGTGCTCGTCGAAGACACGGTTGGGTCGTGTTCATGCTCGCCCTCCGTGTTGAGGAATTCGGGATCCATTTTTAAGGTCTTCTCGAGCGAGAAGGAATTGATTCCGATCAAATTTTTCGGATCAACCTTGGAATACTGGCATCGGAAGATATCGGCGCTCGGATTAATTTGCTTGATCCGGCCCGTGATGGTTTCGAGTTCGTCTTCGGACACCAAGTCGGTCTTGTTGAGGAGTATCCGATCGGCAAAAGCGACCTGTTCGGCGGCTTCATTCTCCACACCCTCGGGTTTTTCATCATCGAGCCGCGTGAGGATGTGCTTCGCGTCCGTGACCGTGATGATTCCGTCGAGCACAAACTTTTCTCGAATGTCATCGTCGACGAAGAACGTCTGCGCCACCGGCGCCGGATCCGCCAAACCCGTCGTCTCGATGATGACGGCGTCGAACTGCGCGATCTTCGAGTAGAGCTTTTTCAGCGCCACCACGAGATCACCGCGCACCGTGCAGCAGATGCATCCGTTCATGACCTCGATGATCTCTTCGTCCGCCTTCTCCGACAGAATCCTCTCGTCGACGCCCACCTCTCCGAATTCATTTTCAATCACCGCGAAGCGCAATCCGTGCGTTTCGGATTCCAAGATTTCATTGAGGAGCGTCGTCTTCCCGGAACCGAGAAATCCGGTGAGAATGGTCACCGGCACGCGCGAGGTCTGGTCTTGCTCGTCCGCCATGTCGAGCGCGAACGTTCGTCGAGAGATGACGACAGCCGCCGACCCTTTCGCCTTTTCGGCCAACCGTCTGTTCGTGTCGACACGCGCGATCATCGCGGGCACGGGATTTTACACAATGTTAGTCTTATTGTACTCACAGTACGAATACATACGCGTGTGCACATCACGTGTGACATCATGTGGTGCGTGTACCTATATAGGTTGACTAACTTTATAATATAATATTAGAAGCGTAAAACGTTTCACCGTGTGACGTAAATGTGTCGTCATACCTAGAACCACGCGTGCCGCGCGTCGGCGCCGCGCGTCGGCGCCGCGCGCGCGTCCGCGTCCGTGCTCTCGTAGCACGGGCACGCGTCGCCGTGCGTGAAGTATTCCTCCAAGAAATCTTTGAGCTCGAGTTCATCAGGCGCGCCCGCCGGTTTCGCGTCATCGTCGGCCGCGCGAGGAATTTTCCGAGGCCGCGTCTCGGCGACGCCGCGCGCGGCGAACGGTCGCGCGATGTCGTTCCGCGCGGGGACCCCACCCGCGGGAAACACCGCGTTCGCATCGCTTCCTCTCACCTTCCCTTGCGGCATCGTCGACGTCGACGGTTTCTCCGTCGGAATATCCGCCAAGTCTAAGTCGTACTTCCACGCGACGACGCGCAACAACCACCTCGAGTGTTTCAACTCCGCTCGCGACGTCGCCAACGCCAGTCTCAACGTCTCGTTCTCCCCGCGCAACCGTTCGCACTCCTCGATTCTCTCCTTCTCGTCCATTCGTTTGCGCTCGCGGTACCGTCGCACGGCGGCGCGATTGACGGCGCGATCGTTCGCGGGCGTTTTCCTTCGAGACGGCGACGCCGACGGCGACTCGCGCGCGATCTCGACGCATCGCGGAGGCAACGCCGAGCCTCGATCGTCACGTCGCGCGGCGCCGCCGACGGTCGTCATCCTCGTCGTCGTCGTCGCGCGCGGACGTACGAAGACACGCGTGTCGACACCTCGCGAGGTGTCGACACCTGGTGTTCTCATGAATATCGAGTCATGACTCAAGAAGTACCCCCCTCGCGCCGGTTCGAGTCGTCTCGTCGCGATGCCGGCGCGCGCGGTCGCCGCACTCGACGACGCGCGACGACGACGACGACGACGAACGAGACGATGCACGAGACGATAGACGAGACGATGCGCGACGCGATGACGACGCGAGACGTGACCGCGGGCGCGGGACGACGACGACGACGACGACGAGGCGGATGGAGGATGGGCGCCGCGCTCGGAGGCGCGGCGGTCGTCTCGAGCGCGCTCGCGGCGCGCGGCGCGCTCGCGTCCGGCGCGCACGCGCACTCGTTCGAATGGGCGGGGATCTTTGAGACTCCGGACGATGCGTACGTGTGGCAGGCGGAAAAGGTGAAGGACCAGTACGCGGACGGGACCATGAAGATGGTCATCTACGCCGAAACCGCCGCCGGACACGAAGAGCTCGAGACTCGCGAGGACGCGGGCGACGCCGCGCTCGAGACGGCGTGCACGACGGTTAAAACGCGAAACAGCGTTTTGACGCCCGGGAGTGGATGCGTCACACTTCAATTTGATAACGCTTGGCACACGTCGTCGTTTAAGATTGATACGACTGGCGTCGCCGCCGTCTCGATTTTCGCCGAGCACGTTCCCACCGAGTTCGAGCGCGATACGCACTATCTCAAGGATGTCAACGGGGATGACGTGGAGCCAGTGGCTTCGCTTCCCGAAACGGTGACTACAAAGAAATCAAAACCGTGGTCCGACGCCATCGGGGCGGCGATCATCGTCAACATCGTCACGCTTTCCGGCGTCATCTTTCTCTCTCCGAGCGTCGCGAAGAAGCAGAAAGCGTACCCCGAAGTCGTGAGTTGCATCATTAACTCCTTTGCCGCCGGCGCACTTCTTTCGGCTGCGTTCTATCTGATGTTGTACGAAGCCACGCATTTGATCAAACCCGCCGGTTCGGATGAGTCGCAACAAACCGCGTGGTGGGCGTCCGCGTCCGTCTTTGGCTTTCTCGTGGCGTACATCATCGATTTGGGCATCTCCATCGCGTTCCCTTCTCGTTTAGTCGAGACGAAGACGATCGACGCGGAGAACGCGATCAAAGGCGTTCAAGAAGATTGCGAAACGTGCCACTCGCACAAGTATCGCGTTCGAAGCGGCATCATCCTCGGAGATTTCATGCACAACCTCGTGGATGGCATCTTCATCGGATTCGGTTTCCTGAACTGTGGAAAGACCATGGGATGGTCGATCACCGCCGCGACCGTCTATCACGAAATCGCGCAAGAGCTCGCCGACTATTTGGTACTCACGGATCCCTTCCAGGGCGATCTCACGCCGTTTCGCTCGCTGTTCATGAACTTCATCTCCGGCGTGAGCATCATCCTCGGCGTTCTCATCAGCGTTGGATCTGGAAGTAACAACGACTTCTGGCACGGACTTTTGCTCGCCTTTGGCGCTGGAATCTATCTGCAAATCGCCGCCGCGGAGTGTATGCCGCGAGTTTCGGTGAGCGCCACTACGTCTCGTCTTCGCGCGGCGAGCCTCTTGACGTTCGTCGTCGGCGTCATCGCCATCAGTCTCGTGCTCCTCAACCACAAGCACTGCACAGCCGGCGGCGGCGGCGGCCACTCGCACGGGCACGCGCACTAAATAAACGTTTTCAGAAAAGTTTTGTCATGACAACGAGATCGGTGCTCCATCCCCACGAGATCGAACGCGACGCGCGCACCAGTCGTCCTCCTCGTCCTCCTCCGTCGATAGGAAAGGAATCGTCGCGCGCACCCCGGGTGTGCCCCCCCCCATTTCTCGAGTCATGACCCGTCATTGAATTTCACAAACAAATTATTAACTTTACACGTGATAGATACCTTTGGGTCAATATACGTATGATGCACACACGTTTCGCGTACATACCATCCAACACCATGCCCCTCTCCCCACGGGCCGCGGGGTCGATTCGAGACCCCCCCCCGTCACTGTTTACGCACACAGCCAGATATTCCACGATCCCACGTGGCATCCCATCCCCGGGCGCGACGGCCCTCGGTCGCCGCACACGACGACGCGCGAACGAACGCGTCGTCCGGTGATCGACTCGACCGCGACTCCCTCGACCGCGAACGCGCGCGAACGCGCGAGCGGCCGAGCGCGGGGACGCGACCGCGCGAACGAAGACGCTCGATCGCCGCGCATTCGCATTCGCATTGGCATTCGAACGCGCCACGTGGACGCGCGGGGGTCATGGTGCAATGCTGCCCGTCGTGTTGTTACCGCGAGGATGGCACGCGGAAGCGGAAGCTGAAGACGTGGGCGATCGTTTTGTTGTCCATGCTGGCGCTCGGACTCGGACTCGGGCTCGGGCTCGCGGTGAAGTTGTATTATTTCACCCCGACGCGCGTGATCGCGTCGGTGAATCTTCTCGGGCACAATTCCGATACGTTCACGGCGGCGGAGCAAGTGAAGTTTCGCACGGGTATCTCTACTTTGCTCAGCGTTGAATTGGGGAAAGTGGCGGTTTCGAGCGTTTCGGATCTCACGTCGGCGCGACGTCGTCGGGTGTTTCTGCGGAAGCTCTTGTCGTCCACGTCGTCCACGGCGAGCGCGCGCATCAAGGTTGGGTTTACGGTTGAGGTCAAGAACCGCGCGAGTGTTGATGATATGGAGGATCTGATCACGCTGCAAACGGCGACGCAAATAACGAGCGCTTTACAAGCGGCGGGTATGACTGGTATCTCGTCCTCTGCAGCTACTGTCGAGTCGCAGATCTCCGACAGCGTTAAGAATGTAACCACCCTCGACGATCTCATCGGCGGCGGCAGCATCTCCTCGCTGGACGCTCAAACAAGAGCAGGGCTTGAGGCAGCTCTTGAGACTCCCTCGATATCTATCATCCCAAAGAGTTCGGAATCGTCTACTTCAGCGAGTGCGGCTCGCACTCGTGCTTATGCCGACAGAAAACGCGCCGCCCGCGCGCGAAACCTCGCAGCCGTCGTCGACGTTGACGTAAATTCGCTCGATGCCGATTCTGACTTTAACTTGTTCGAGACGGACGTCTATATCGAAGATCAAACGCAATCAATTTTCGAGTTCCCAAACATGGTCATGTGTTATCTCAGACAAATCCCCTGGTTTCGGGAGGCGAATTTGGGTCCATTCGTCGCGAATCTCGACGTCAAGCCGTGCGAGGAGCGCGGTGGCTCACAAGGTCAAAGTTCAAATGCCGCGCCTAAGCAGTACACATGGATCGTCGACTCGACGATGCCAAACGCAACGAACGGCTTAGATGAGGTCAAGGTAAATGTGTGGGTTTCTATTCCTTCAGAAGGCGAATGGGATCCAGCCCGAGACTATCACATGCAATATACCATCCATGAAAAAGACATCATAAAAAAAAGCAATGAGACCATTCAGGCGAATGCACTCGTCGGCAAAGATGTGTTTGTCATTAGAAAACGGCTTATCAGAATTCAAAGCGTTCCTTTGAATACATCTACGTGGGCGGGTTATGTTGACGAAGACATGAAGGCTGTTGTATCGATCGCAAATACTATTGACGGCGATGTGACGTCCATGGCTCACGCCGAAGAGATGAGTTATGGGACCTATTACTCAAACACTGCTTCTTCGTTTACGAAACTGAACACGACGTCGGGCTTTTCTCAGTCAGCGTACGAAGTACCAACTTATCATTGGTGGGGATCAGAATCCAACATGAGCGCGGTCGCACGGGGCTATTCCACCACAGAAGATGGTAAAATCAAAACGAGACATGCGTGGTCGGGGGATGAGACTTGCCAATCCGCTACCGGGCGTCATTACTTTGCAGATGCTTACTATCTATTCAACTCTGTTGGTGAGCGCATTACGTCGCAAAGTTGGTACGCGCTCCACGCAACTGGTTCAGATGGTGAAACATATCGAGCATGGATGTCTTACCCAGGTTGGTTTGGAATTGACTACTACGATGTTGACACCTGGGAACAAATGGACAATACACGAAAAGCCATCGCAGATGCGGCATTTGCCGTCGGTTCGACAGTGAAGATCGATGATTGGGACGGCGATACTTCAAACGATCCATCAAAGATTTTGAAGTATTCAGCCGGTACGTTGATGAAGACCGAGTTGAAAACGAAGCAACTATCTGAGTATGCAGGTGCCGTGATGTATATTTACTCTGGCTACTACAACTCATCGTGGAACTGGATCTCTGAAGAAGTCGCGATATCATACGACTCATCTTTATCCAAGACCATGGTTTTAAGCAACAGCAGTATGACGACCGGCCACTCTGCGTACGAGCTCGTCTTTGCGAACATACGAAATACTTGGGGGAATATTCATGTCTACGCAAATGTCTTCGGCTGGAATTATGCTTATCTCACGAGCGCAACTACGATAAAGCTTGAAGTCAGGGAGCCAGTCAGGCCTGGCGATTTGACTACCAATCTGACTCTCGTATGCACGGGCTATTGTGTCACTCCGGGTTTCGACTACAACACATCATCTTTCACTTACAACTCTGATTTAATCACGGACTCAGGCGACTACGACTACGACTTCGACAACCGTACAGGATACGTCGAATACACCTTCGCGACTGACGGTACGCTTTGGAGTAGCGGCGGTGTTGAGATTAAATACACCGGTGCTGCGGATTCATGGAATTCTCAACGAATGTACGGCTTATTTGCGGCGACTGATGACAATTTTGCCACTTTGAACTGCGCTGCAAACACCGCATCCAGCGTCTGCGACTCCTCCGATAATCTGGCAGTGACGTATGACTGGTCGTCGTCCAACTGGGACAAGTTCGCGTATCTCGTCGACCTCGCCGATTCTTCCGCCTTAACTTTCTGTGAAGGCCCAAAGAATCTTAAATCAGTTCTACCCACAGACACAACCGCGTTGAGAGCGTCTCCGTCTGGAACTTCGTACGCCGGCAAAGAAGTCGACTTCACTTGGACGTCGGGCTGGGTTTGGGGTTTGCCCGAAGCTTGCTTTAATTGGAACACCGGCGAGGTGAAAAATAAAACTCTCTCGAATGGTGGCTCTGGATTGTACAACGCACAATGCGACTGGAACAATAACTTCTATAGTCGTTCGGACGTTGTACTTCCGGACGGTGAGACCGTCTGGGACGCGCTCACGAATGAAACCTTCATCGTCAAGCCGCAATATCTCGGACAAGCCGCGAAGTTCCTATCGAACGCCACGTGCGACGGAATGACGTACGACGAAACGATCACGTTACCCACGATCGCCGTCGAGTTCAATACCCTCGGTGCGCTCGATATCGGCGCGAAGCCGACGAACGTTCGTCTCGCAAACAGAACGGACACGACGAGATTTTAAAGAGACGGTTCGCCTCCGCGCCGAACGCGCCGCGTCGCGCCGCGCGCGCGGGGTGAAATCCAAGTACTTTTTTGTTTATCATTTTACCAATAACTTATTATACCAATTTACAAGTCTATCAGATTTTAATACAACTGTCAAAAATACCTTCACCCGTGACGGTTATGAGTGACGCGTCGTCGACATTGTCAGAGTGCGCCGCGCGCCGAAACGCCGACGTCGCGCCGCGAGACCGATCGAACCGCGCCCACGGCCGTCGAAAACCTCACGCTCGTGTGCGTGTCGTCGCGAGCGTCATGGCGCCGCCCGTGAGAGTGCGCGACGACGCGGAAGACGAGACGATCGATCCCGGAGACGCCGAGGGGAATGCGAAACCTCCGCGAGGATCGACGACGCCGGTGAAGGCGCCGAGGTTGGAGAAGAGCGGGCGTGAGCGGCGCGCGAGGACGCCGCCGGACGGCGAGATCGAAAAAAACCCGGGGGCGTACGTGCACGAGTTCGTTACGTATTGCAAGGAACATTTGTCTCTGGCCGCCACAGAGGAGGAAAATAGACAAAAGCTGATGATGTTGCTTTGTCGCCGCAACGAGCACAGGGCGCATGAAGGCGAGTTCGACAATCATGAAATATGGTGTAAGTCTGTGCTGGGGGATGGGCAGTCTCTGGATGAAACGCGCCACTTTAGATACGACGAAGAAGGGTACGACACATCGTCGAAAATGGCGCGCATAGCGAATGCGTTGCGTAATCACCAGCCTCAAAAGGACCTGCCAGAAAAGGTTGAGAAAGAAGTCAGTGAAATTCCTGGTTGGTCGGAAGCAGTGTGGAATGGAATGTATTGGAACTGCAGATGCGAGACGTGCAATGGTTACGATCGTTACATGCAAGCGTACAAGTATCAGTACATAGAGGTATTGGAGCGACGCTTTCCCTGGTATTTTAACGACGATATAAACAAAGAGGAAATTCAGGACAAATATGGTTTAGGAATCGAGAGTGATTATGAGATTCTCAAGCAAAGTGAGTTGCTAAGGTTTGCAGAAGACCATTGGGAAACGTTCTTTGAGCCGATGCAAAATATAATGATGCATGCGTTTCCAGCGATCCCGCCAGAAGGAAAGAGGGAGTTGGACACGGACCAAGTAAAGGGCCGTCATCTTCGTCTGCGGCGACTCAGCGCTCCCGATGACAAAAGGCAAAAATCGAATCCACTGACCTCACACAACCCGCGCGGCACGCGCGTGGTCGAGTTGCGCGCCGACGATGCCACCGAACGCGTCTCGTTCGCCGCGACGACTCTTCGGCGGCGCCCTCGCGTGCGCGCTCGACGCTCGGTTCGAGGATGCGTCCACCTTCATGCCTTCCATTCCCAACCATCAAGAGATTTTCGTCGACCGCGCGCGCGACGAGACCGTCATCGTCGAGCTCGTGGACGCGATCGAGGACCGAACCGGGTCATCTCTCGGTGCGTTCGCGTTCGAGGACGCGTGCGACGCGTGCGACGCGATCGAGCGACGATTGGTGACCTCGGGGACGGCGTCCGTCTCGGGACGCGGCGCCGGCGCCGACAACGGCGTCGGGGACGTCGTCGTCGCGTACGGCGTCATGCGCGCGTCGAAATCGAGATCGACCGATGTGAACGACGTCGACGTGTGGGGTGCGATCATACGTCTGCCTCGAGCGAAGACGGATGCGTTGGTGTGGCACTGCAGACCGTTCGCGTTCGCGGGCGCGCCGAGGACGCCCGGAGGCGACGACGCCGCGCCAAGCGACGAGACGCGCGTGCGTCGAGGCGACGAGACGCCGTCCGAGGCGTTGCGTGGGGTGATGGAGACGTTCGAGGTTCGAGATTGGGGAGTATTCGGCGACGGGGGGTGAAGGAGAGCGCGCGCGGTGATTCGTTCTCCGTTGTAAAGACGAATGAAAAGACATCTCGTAGGAACACATCGGCAGTCACCGACGCGCGACGACGCGCGCGCGAACGTCGTCGTCTCTCGAACGCGCGTCGTCGTGATTTCGTCGACATGTCCGCGACGCTCGCGAGCGCGGATCCGAGCGTCGAGCGACGCGATTTCGTCGAATGGTTGACGAAGATGCGCCAGCGCGCGCCCATCCTCCCGCCGCCCTACGTCCCGTTCGACGACGCGAGCGAGCGGTCGAGGGAGTCGATCGCGCGCGAGACGCTTCGCGCGTGCGGTGCGGCGCTTCGCGTGCTCGAACGATGGAGCGATGGCGACGAGACGACGCCGGGCGAGAACGACGAGGTGTTGTATCGAGCGACGGCGACGACGAGCTCGGGGATCGCGCTCGATGATCGCGACGGCGATTCCGACGTTCCGCGACGCGCGGTGCTTCAGGATGAACACTGCGACGTGACGCGTGGATTGGAGATCGCGCTGATGAACATGGGCGCGGGCGCTCGGTGGCGCGTTCGATGCGACTGGAGCGTGACGTACGGGCACGAGACGGCGAAGACGAGAGGGTTGCGACCGGATCCGAGATTGCGAGAGGGTGACGCCGTGGTGTACGACGTTGAGGTGGTGAATCGCATGCCCGTGGTGGCGGTGCGCGTGCGAGAGCGTGGGGACGGGTCGGACGTGGCGTTGGCGACGGGCGGGCGCGCGCGAGCGACGAAAAAGATAACAGTCTCGGGAAGCGGATGGGAGACGCCGAGACCGCCGTTCGAGGCGACGATCGAGGCGAGCGCGATGCTGGTGCGTCATCGTTCGACCGAGCGCGGGGTGGACGCGGAGGAGTTTATGGAGAAGAAGACGGTGACGTTTGAGGTGGGAGACGGACGAGTGCCGCTGGCGCTCGACGCCGCCGTGCGCACGATGCGTCTGCACGAAGAGGCGCTCGTGTGGAGCAATTACGGAGGGTTTGGGAGGAAAGCTAAGGGATCGTCGATGCGATTGATTCCCGCGCTTCCGAGTGACGATTCGGACGCCCCGGACGGGGTGGCGTACAAGGTGCGATTGGCGGCGATGCGACAAGTGCGAGACGTCTTCGACGACGGCACGACGAAAAAGACGCGCACGCGAGAGGGCCAGGGACACTTCCCGTCGGATTGTCCCATGAATGATTGCATGGTGCGCGTGCACTTTGTCTTGTCCACGGCGACCGCCGTCGGCACGCGTCGGACGTTGGCGCCGAGGTACGACACGCGCGCCGATCCCAAGTTGAAAGGGAAACCGTTCGAGTTTCGACTCGGGTGCGGCGCGTTACCGGAGGCGTTGGAGACGTCCATCAGATTGATGATTCCTCGGGAAGAATCTAGGGTAGTTTTAGATTTGACGCTCGGCGAAAAGGCGCGTCAGCGCGGGTACGACGCGAAGACGTGTCAATCGGACGCGCCGGGGCGAGAACACGGCGCGAGCGAATCCCTCGCCACGGTGCAGTGGGACGTCGTGTTGGAATCGTTCGACGCGGCGGTGAATTGGTACAAGGCGGATTTGAGCGACATGCTCGAAGAAGCGCTCGTCATCAAGGAGGAGGCGAACGCATTGTTCAAGACGGAAGTGTACGAGCTCGCGCGCGCCAAGTACGAAAAGACGCTTCATAAACTCGAAAGTCTGCGAGGATTGGACGAAGCCGATTTCGAGCGCGTGAACGCGATGAAGCACACGCTCGCGCTCAACCTGGTCGCGAGTCTACAAAAGCTCCATCGTCACGTCGACGCGATGAAACGAGTGAACAAGATTTTAGACGCGGACCCGACCGACGCCAAGGCGTTGTTTCGACGATCCGTTTCTTTCCTCGCCCTTCACGAATTCACCGCCGCGCGCGACGATTTATTCGCGTGTTTAGACGCAAATCCGTCGTTACAGAGCACCGTCGCCAAACAACTCGACGTCGTGAAACGTCACGAGCGCCAGGCGCTCGCGTCCGAACGCGCCAACTTCAACTTCAAAGGCAAACTTATGTAACATATCCATTAAAACGCCCGCGCCGCCCGCACTCACACAAAGTACTTGGCCATCTGAATCTCCTTTCTACTGTATCCACAACGTTCATAAAATCCCGCGTTCTCCTCCGAACAATCCAAGATTACTTTATAACAACCGCACACCTCCGCCGCCTTGGTCAGCGCCTCGATCATCACCCTTCCCAGATCCTTCCCTCGCTCCTTCGAGTCCACCACCACGTCCTCGATGTGTCCACACTTCCCACACCCTCGCGTAAACTTTCTCTCGATCACCAGCGTCCCGCTCGCCACCACTCGATCGCCCGACTCGCTCTCGATCACGTACACGTACTCGGGCCCATCCTGAATCGCACGAAAACGTCGCTTAAAATCACCCTCCCCCACCTCGGTGAGCTGCGCGAGGAGCGCGCGAAACCCTCGACGATCGTCCCCGGCGCGCAGGCGCCGAACCGCGACCGGACGCGCGTCCGGACGCTTGTGAGACGTCACGCGAAGTCGCGCGGGCGGCGACCGATGGGAATCCCGAAGGCGATTGATTCGACGATACACCGCGCTCGCGAAGAGACCGAGGACAAAGGTGAACGACCCGCGCTTACTGACGTACAGCGATTCCCCGCGCATCGTCGCGCGAGGAGGGGGCGGCGCGCGAGGAGGACGCGGTGTGAGGACGCGAGAGGCGCGGCGGCGCGTTTGATTCGCGAATTCGACGCGGCGCGCTCAGGGGATGACTCGCGCGCGGTGCGTCATCTAGGTGTGTCGATGCGTTATTAATGAATGAATGTGAACGCGCGAGTCGCGTCGTGTCGATCAGACTTTGTCGTCGGGAACATCGGTGGATTCCTCGTCGACGCCTCGAATGCACTTTATCGAGCCGCACGAGAGACCGCCGGCGTCGTCGTCGATGTACAGCTCGAGAAGGGCGGAGAGGAGGACAAAGGCGGAGCTCGCCCAGAAACACGCGGCGAACCCCTCGACGGGGGCACCGGCGTAGGAATAGAGCGCACCGCTGATGATGGTGCCGACGAGACGGCCGAAGGCGTTGGCCATGTAATAATATCCGACGTTGATGGCCACCTTGTTCCCGTCGGCGTATTTAACGACGAGATACGAGTGAATGGCGGAATTCACGGCGAAGAGGAACGCGAAGACGAACACGCCGATAAAAATGACGACCGTCTTCGCCGTCGTCTCTCCGGGATGGTCTTGGAAGACGCCGGATTGGATGAACGCGCCGAGGAAGAGCGGCACGCTCACCAAGCCGAAATTCCAAACCACCGCCACGTACTTGTTGGGTGGATTTTGTCTGAGCGGTTCCAAGAATAGTTTCGGCGTCCACGTCTGTAATTGTCCGTAGACGATGATGTACCCGGCGAGGATGGCGCCGACGGCGGAACGCGGCCAACCCATTCCGGTCGCGCTGCGCAAGAAAAATGGCAGCGGCACCTCGAACCACAAATCCCGACTCCCGAATAAAAACATGCGACTGAGCGACAAGACGTTCATGTTATAGCTCTGTTTGAACACCGTGCTCATGGTGATATTCTTTTTCGCCACGCGTCCGAGAGATTCGTCCAGACAAAACACCGCGAACGGCAACGCCGCGGCGACGAGCGCGATTTGCATCCATAGCGCCGCCTCGTAACTCATGCTCAGCATGGCCGCGCCGATGAAGTACCCCACCCCTTTAAAACTATTTTTCAACCCCGTGATGGCGCTCACGAGCTTGAATAACGAATTTTGCTTATCCTCGGGCGTCACGAGCTTGGTCACCGTCTTCCCGCCCAACTTTGTCAAATCCTTCGCGATTCCACACAGCGCCTGCGCGCACGTGACGAAGACGATCGCCGTCGTCTTATCCCACGAATCTTTCCACGCGAACAACATCCCCAGTCCCACGATCTGCAACGTCAATCCCGCCACGAGCGTCCCTCGAATGCCGAAACGCGCCCCAGCCACGCCGGCGGCGAGATTCGTCCCCGCCCCGCACAGCTCATACAGCGTGAACATGATCGCCACCTCCATCGCCGTGAACCCCTTGGCGTACGCGTGCATGAGCACCAGCATCCGCACCGCCCCGTCCGTGGTCGTGAACAGAATGTACGCCAGAGAGATGACGGCGAACGGGCCCAAAAATGTCTTCTTTTCCGCCGTCTTCGATGTCGACGCGCCCATCGCGCTCGCGCTCGTCTCGCTCGTCCTCTCGCCCTCGCGCGCGGTGTTTCCCTCGGAAGACATCCTCACGCGTCTTTTCGCGCCTTTTTCCCCACCACGCGCGCCCCGCGTCGCGCGCTGTAGTCTCTCTCGCGCGCGTCCATCTTGGCGAAAGAATATTCCACGAAAATGCTCGTCATTCGCGCGCGCGGCGCGGTGTTCGCGCGCCATGTCCCGCGTCCGTCGATTAGAGGACGCGCGCGACCTCGTCGACAAAATAGTCCTCGTTCGCGTCGATCACAACTGCGTGAAACGCGGCGTGGTCAAGGATGTGCACCGAATCGAGAGCTCGTTGCCCACGCTGTATAACATCGTCGAGCGCGGTGGACGCCCAATCCTGATGACGCACGTCAACAGACCGCGAACGGCGAGCGGTGACATCGTTTGTGACGACGAGAACGACGGCGTCGGGGCGATCGTGGACGTGTTGAGGGCCAAGTTGGGGGTGACGTTCGCGGCGCCGAGTTTTCAGCGCGACGGCGCGCGCGGCATTCGAAGCGTGGACACGTCGATTAATTTCTTATTGGACGATTTACGCGCGCGACGAATCGGTGGAATATATCTTCCGAACACGCGTTGGTTCGAGGGTGAGGAGTCGACGCCGGGTTCGGACGCGTACGAGGCGTTCACGAGACAGCTCGCGGGTCTGGCGGATGTCTTCGTGAACGACGCCTTTGGGTCGTGGCAACCGCACGCGTCGACGGTCGGTATCACGAAATATCTTCCGTGTTACGCCGGATTGTTGATGCAAAAGGAACTTCGCGCGGTGCAGGCGGTGTTGAACCCGGAGCGACCGTTCGTGGCGATCGTGGCGGGGGCTAAGGTGGACACGAAACTCGGGACGCTGCGCACGGTGGCGTCTCGATGCGATTCGTTAATCTTGGGCGGGGTGGTGTATAACGCCTATCTGTGCGCGAAATACGGAGTCAAGATCGAGGGAGTGAGCGAATCGGACGTCGAGCACGCCAAGACGCTCCTCGATCCGACGGTGCAGGCGAAAATCGTGGAATTACCCGTCGTCGTTGAGTCGACGTCGCTGGCCGGATGCGGATGCGTGCCTCGAGAGGGCGAGTGCGCGGCGCCGAAGCAGGATTTAGGACGCACGCGCGCGATTCGGGTGTGCGATTTACAACCAGGCGCGAGCCACGCGTACTTTTTAGACGTCGCCGCGAGTTCGTTCGAGGATGAACGCGTGAAAACAGTCATGGGCGGCGCGAGAACCATCTTCGTCAACGCCGTCATGGGGTTCACGTCGAGCGGATTTCACGAGGGGACGACGGCGCTCGATCACGCCATCGCGGCGAATAAGAACGCGCGGAAATACTTTGGAGGCGGGGATACGATTCAAGAGTTTAAATCGCTCGCGCCGGCGCTCTACATGTCCGCGGCGATCGATCCCTCGTATTATTTATTCACCGGCGGCGGTACGGTTTTAAAAGCGCTCGAACTCGGCGGCGCCGAACATCTGGAGACGGTGAAGTGTCTCGTGAGCGGTGAGGACGAAAACGTGCCCCCGGTGGACGAACCCAAGTGTAAGCAATTCGCGGATTGTGAGTGCTGATCTCTCTTGTAATTAAATAGTTCTACCTGTAGGCTTGCTCATTAAATCGACGCCGCCGCCATCTTCACGACATCCACCATGCGGCACGAGTATCCGTACTCATTATCGTACCACACGTACAGTTTCAAGTGCGTGCCGTCGACGACCATCGTGGACTGCGCATCGACGATCCCAGATCGCGTGTCGTTGATGAAATCCGTCGACACGAGCGGTTGTTCCTCGTAGCCCATGATGCCGACGAGCGGCCCCTCCTCGGAGTGCTTTTTGAGAATCGCGTTCACCTCCTCCACGGTCACCGGACGTTTCGTCTCGAGGACGATGTCCGTGAGAGAACCGTTGATGAGAGGCACGCGAACGGCGAGACCGTTCAATTTACCCTTGAGCTCGGGAATGATGAGCTGCACCGCCGTGGCGCTCCCCGTGGACGTCGGCGCCAAATTGACCAAACCGCTCCTCGCCCGTCTCAAATCATCCTTTTTCACGTTCGGCGCGTCCACCATCGACTGCGTGTTCGTCACGTTGTGCACGGTGGTGATGCTTCCGCGATGCACGCCGATCTCTTTATGAATCGTCGAGATGACGGGCGCGATGCAATTCGTCGTGCACGACGCCGCCGTCAACACGCGATGCTTCGTCGCGTCGTACTCCTCGTGATTCACCCCGTACACGATGTTCACCGCCCCCTCGCACTTCACCGGCGCCGACACCACCACCTTCTTCACCACCGCTCCGTGTTTCTCCCCGAAATACGCGCTCTCGAGCTTTTTCATCTTCAAAAACGCCCCCGTGCACTCCAACACGACGTCGCACCCCGCCGCCGACCACGGCGCATCCTCGGGATCGGCGCACGCCGAAAATCCAATCTCGCGCCCGTCCGACACGCGCAGACACGACTTCTCCTCGTCGAATCGTAATCCTTTGCTCCATCGTCCGTGCACGCTGTCGAACTCGCAGAGATAGGCGCACGATGCGCCGCCGCCCGGCGTCTCATTCACGTGCACAATCTCCAAGCTCGGGTCATCGTACGCGACGCGAAACGCCAATCGACCGATGCGACCGAATCCATTGATACCGATTTTCGTCGTCTTCGCCATCGCGCGCGTCGTCGATCGTCCTCGTCGGCGTCGCGCGGCGTCGCGGTCTCGCGCTCGAGGAATATTCCGCGCGTGGGGACGCGTCGTGGAGGGGACTCATTGACGGTTCGTGACTCGTGATGTATTGATTCTATGGATACACAGTGAGATGGACAGTCGTCTCGCGACGACGACGCGCGAGGATTAAAATTCACGATCGGGGAAAAGCGCGGGGGCGATGAGACACCACGCGTAGAGCGCGCCGGCGACGCAGGCGCTGGAGAATTTCACCCACACGCTCGTCCAATCGTTTCCGACGGCTTCGGCGTCGTCCCGGCGTCGCGCGCCCCAACCCGTGAGGAGCATGGAGGTGTACATCGCGGCGAGGGCGAAGATGAGATGGAAGAAACTGTATGAATACTTGACGGGGCCTCGTGCCTTGTCACCGCCCTCTTCGTCGTCGCCCTCGTCGTCTTCGCCGTCGTCGAGCGCTCGGCGGAGGTCTCCGCCCTCGCTCGACGGTTCCATGTCCCAGAAATTGCTCTCTCCCGCGCGCACGGCGGCGTAGACGACGGATGCGAGCGTGAACATCGTCGTCACCAAGTTTGCGGGTTTTCTCAGCGCCTCGTCGGCGTCGGCGAAGGTTCGCGGTCGACACGCGTACGTAGACGGTTCCGACGCCAACGCCGAGTAGCACAGGTAGGCGCAATACAAGGTCACCGCCGCCGATGGTAACAAAGACCCCTCCCTAGACGACGGATGGAACGTGATGACGGTGAAGACGACGCACAGGACGGCGACGGAGGTGATCATGCCGACGTTTTGTCGACACTCTCTGTTCGGCGCGTACGCGGCGTACATCTCCACGAAGAGCGCGATCGCCGTCGCGTACATGCCGATCGTCGACGCCAACAGACCCGCGATCCATCCCCAGTGTTCCCCGCTCGCCCAAGATTCGCTCCACGCGAACGCGAGATCCAAAACGATGATCATCTGAATCACCAAAAACACGCCCGATCCCAATCGCGCGCAAAACGCGTACGCCTCCATGCTCTCGTCGCTCGCCCAACACATCATCATCCCCTGCAACCCGGCGAACGCCAACAATTTCAACCCCCAATTCCCTCGATGAATCCCCGAGTCTCGAGGATCCGACCGATCCTTCGTCCCGAGCAACGCCGCCGCGAGCGCGAGAAAAAAACTCGTCGTCGCGCACGAGACGCGATACACCGCCTGCGTCTTGAACCACGCCGCGCTCGCCGCACCGCCTCGTCCGATCCCTGCGCGAACGCGACGACGAACACGCGCGTCACCCATCGTCAGTCTCTCACCCTCGAGTTCCACCGCGTCGTCGACGATGTCGACGATTTTTCCCTCTCGTCAACGTCCCGATGACCGTTTCACCCGCTCTCGCGCGCCGCGTCTCGCTCGCTCTCTCGCGCGCGCGCACGCACACGTCAACCGCGCCAACGTCTTCGCCCCCTCATCCCTCGCGCACCACGCGGCGACCGTCGCCGCGGCGAAGAGCACCGCGTACGACGCGCGCGCGGGCGGTGCCCTCTTCGGCATCGCCGCGCACGCGCAGCTCCCGAGACAGCTCCCGAGACAGGACATCACCGGCGCGACGAGACACGTCATCATCGACGCCATCGCGCCGTTCTCTCCTCTCTCCTCCAATCGCGCGTCGAGATGTGTCGTCGTCAGTGATTCGCGCGCGCGACGGTTCCTTTTCCCCGATGACGACGGAATCCACCACCGCGCGCGCGTTCGATCGACTCATGACGTCCGCGCGCGCGCACGGCGTCCTCACCGTGGCCCGTTTCGATCGCGCGCCGAGCGCGCTCGAGTTCGCGAGACGCGTGGGCGCGAACGCGCCGTGCGTGATGGGCGCGAACGCGCTCGAAACGTCCCCGGCGCTCGCGCGCGCGCGCCGGGAATGGGTCGACGGCGACGCGTTCGCGAGGGCCGTCGGTGGCGATGACGCGGAGGTGGAGGTGAACGTCACCCCGAGCGGTCGCGCGGACGCGGTGTACGTGGCGAGGGAGGGGGAGGTGCGAGCGCGCGGGAGGGACGCGGCGGCGGCGGCGAACGCGAACGCGGACGCGAACGTCTTCGTGGAACCGGCGACGACGACGATGACGGTGCGAGCGCTGTTCGATTGGTTCGAACGACCGACGGTGGACGAGGTGTTTTATTTGTCTGGACAGGATGATAACGCGCGCGCGCGTCTTCCGCCGGGCGCGCTGGACTGGGACGCGTTCGAGTTTCCGTTCGCGAGAGAGGCGCTCCGAGGACGACTCGAGGCGGTGAATCTGTGGATCGGGAATGGATTGTCGACGACGAGTTATCACGCCGATCACTATGAGAATCTATACACCGTCGTGCGAGGAAGTAAGAGGTTTAGTTTACGACCGCCGTGCGACGTACGGGCGATGAAATTCGTCTCGTGCGCGCCGGGCGTCTTCGAACGCGAACGAGACGCGCGCGATGGACGCGTGTCGTGGCGAATACGAATGCGTCCGAGTGGTTCGAGACGCGTGTGTTGGTCCGCGCTCGACGTCGACGACGACGGTGCGCCTCTGTACGGCGACGAGGACGCGTTGAACCACTCGCCGCTGGGACGAGCGCACGCGAGCGCCGAAATCGAACTCTTCGAGGGCGAAACACTGTACATTCCGAGCATGTGGTATCACAGAGTGCGAGGAGGCGTCACGCACGATTTCGACATCGCCGTCAACGCGTGGTACGACATGGATTTCGGCGATCGGTACGTCTATAATACGTTTCTTCGTCGTCTGTCCGGCGTCCCCGACGAAGACGACGACGAGGACTGACGCTCGGGCGTCACTCGTCGACGTCGTGACGTCGTGAAGACGCTCGGGCGGTGGAGAGTGACGCGAAGGATGACGCAGGCGACGCGCGCGCGCGTCTCGCGCGTCGTCAACGCCGCGTCGAGGGGTAATTTTCGACGAAAGATGACGCGTCAGCGCGCTCGGGGACGCGCCTTCGTCTCGGCGAGCGCGGCGAAGCGCGCGTCCGGAGTCAAGCCGAGCGAACGATCGTACGTCATCGAACCGTTCCACGCCATCTTGGGATCGAGAAAGGCGCGGCGGGCGCTGCACCATCGCGATTTCGAAGAGATGCAAAGAGTCGACCGAGACGGCGGCGGAGGCGTGGAGGCGTTGGAGCGCGCGTTGGAGCGAGAGCGTCGCGCGCACGCGCAGATGGCGACCGAGTTGGAGGCGGCGGAGAAGGCGTACGCGAGCGACGCGGAGGTACGGGCGATGAAGAGTAAAAAATTGAGATTGAAGGATGCGATGGCGGCGTTGGAACGCGACTTGGTTCGCGCGAAAGCGGCGGACGAAATTCTCGGCGCGGGGGCGTACGGACGCATTTTCAAGGCGAAGGACGCGACGACGAGTGAACCGGTGGCGGTGAAGGTGGTGGACGTCGCGGACGAGGACGCGCTCGAGGCGGAATTTTCACTGTTGCGAACGTTGTCGGCGGCTGATTCCAGATGTTTTCCCAAACCCCTGTGGTGCGGCCGACAGACGGTGATGGGAGGAAAGGCTCGTGTGATGGTGATGAATTTACTCGGGGAGAGTCTGGAACAAATCAGTCAGCGAGTGACGATGGGAACAGGGTTTTCGAGGTGCACGACGGCGCGCGTCGCCAAGCGTCTGTTCACCGCTCTCGAGGCGTGTCATCGAAACGGCGTCGTGCACGGCGACGTCAAGCCGGATAATCTCTTGACGGAGATTCATCGCGGCGGCGATGCAAGACGAACCGGAATCGTCTTGGTGGATTTCGGCGAGGCGATACGCTTCGATGACGCGTACATCGCTCGCCTCGACGAGGACGTCTCTCGAGACGACTGGCGAGGAACTCTTCTCTTCTCCAGCCAAAACGTCGACGCCGGGGCGAAGATGGCGCCGAGAGACGACTTGGAGAGCTCGATTTATACGCTCGCGTATCTTCGAACTGGCCGTTTACCCTGGTCTCGCGCGCTCGATACCGACGAAGTGGACGTCCGCGAGCTCGCCAAGGCGAAACGCGTCGTCGATTCCGGCGCCGCCTTACTCACCCCTTTCGGCGTCGACAAAGGTCGCGTGCCGGACGATTACGAAGACGACGTGGACTTTTTCGAACGCGTTTTATCGCACGCGCGAAGTTTACGCGCCGCAGACGCGCCCGACTACGATTTTCTCCAACGCTCCGTCGCCGAGTGGCGCGACGGCTCGAACGAACCCTACGAATGGGAACGAGACCCGTGAGCACCGCACACACCTTAGCACACTTTTAGACGCGCGCCATCGCGCGCCACTCGATTCTAGCGCTTTAGACGCGACGCAATTGTAGCACCGAGACGGCGTTTCGCTCAAACCGTCTTCACACGCCGACGCGCGCGCGCCATGGCGTTGACGTCCGAGTTCGCGCGTCGCGCGCGCGCGCTCGAGGACTCTCTCCTCACCCTCGCGCGCGACGGCTCCTCCCCCGTGGACCCTTCGTCGTCCACCGCCGCCCTCGCCCGCGCGAACGTCTTCGAGCGCGTCCCCGACGCGGACGATCCTCTGCCGACGTCGGAGACGCCGTGCGTCGAGCACGCCTACCATCGCGCCGCGGTGACGCTCGTGAGAGAGACGCGCGAAAACGGCGTCGCGCTCATGCGCGCGACGACCGAGGGCGCGCCCGTGATCTCGGCCGAGGAGGAGGATCACTTTGGGAACGCCGCCGACGCGTTCGGAACCTCCGCGGCGGCGAGACTCCTGGACAGCGCGCTCACGCTGGCGGAATCGTGCGGTGTGAGCGGTGCGCCGTTGTTCACGACGATCGAGGTGATGATGGAGGCGTGCACGCTGCGAGAGGCGCTCGACGTCGTGTGCTGGTGCGAGACGCGAAAGAGTCGATTGCGAGAGGAGCGCGTGTGGAAACGCGGGAAATTGACGACGCTTCGCACGCTCATCGCGCTCATGAAGCGATGCACGGGACGACAAACGCGCGAGGCGAGATTAAAGGGACGAGCCTCGGTGCTCATGAGTTGGTTGATGGGCGTGAGCGATCGGTCGGGTTTGAACTTGAGCGGGACGCCGAATGCGAACGTGACGGCGATTTTTGAACAAGAGGCGTGGACGCGAGGCGCGGACGAAGAGGGTGACGCCATGGACGCGGACGACGTTCAGGTGGTGGAAGATGTCGCGAACGAGGACGTCGACGCGGACGATGCCGGGGCGTTCGGCGCGGACGAGGCGTTTCACAAGACGTTTTGGTCGCTTCAACTCTACTTTCAAAATCCTTCCGAGACAATGACCAAGGACGGCGCGTGGAACACGTTTTGCGCCGCGCTGCGGGTCGTCTTGGAGAAGTTCGAGGAGCATCCGCTCGGTGAGACGGCGATGACGGTAGACGCGCCGGTCGGGTCGGAAATCGCGGATTTGATCGGCTTGCGTTTCCTCACGGCGCGTCGGCTGTTGCCGCTGCAAATGACGGATTACCTGTTTAGGCGCCAAGTGTTGATTCAGTGCGCTTTGTTCCTCGACCACGTGGGCACGGAAAAGTTCGCCGCGCACGTCGTCGACGATGAGATCAAGGAGTTGACCGATCGCGTGATGGAACTGTTGAAGCGCACGGGTCCGGCCGCCGAGATGACGGCGACGCTCGTCGCGAGGCTGGTGGACGACGAAGGTGGATGGAGAAAATGGAAAGAGGACGGGTGTCCGAGCTTTGAGAAACCGCCCATCGACTTTGAGAACGAACCGATGCCCGAGAATTACGATCCAAAGTACTCGCAGTGGCCGCCGGATCAGTACCCGCCCTCGGATCTGAATCTCAAGTACGATTTTGGTAACGAGGAACTCAACCGACTGTGGAATTTGGGCGACGCGAGCGCCGCGCTCAGACCGCCGACGTTGCAAGAGTTTTTCGGTCCCTGCGTGCTCGAGATGGATCCCGCGCAAGAGGTCGAGGAACAGTACAGACGCGTGAACGACCCCGTGTTTCGTTGGCGAGCGTTACGCCTGATCTCCGCCGAGCACATGCACCTGTTACCGAAAATCGCCGCCGAGGGATTGGAGAGCGTCATTCCCGAACTCCTGGGCGTGCCGGATCCGCGTCCGCCGAAACCCGAGAAGGAGAAGGAGGACGAGGGCGCGGTGAGCGATGAGCGACGAGACATTCTCTCGACGAAGATTGAACCCATGGAAGGTGAGCTCGAACAGCTCGCCGAGGAGGCGCGCGCGGCGGCGACGGAGGCGGCGGCGGCGGCGACGGAGGCAAACGCCCCGGAGACGACGGACGCCCCGGTCGAGGACGAGGACGCCATGGACACGGGTGCGGCGGAGACAGACGACCAGACGCCCGCGGGGACGGACGCGAAGGCGACGCCGATCGAGGAGAAAGCGCCGGAGGTGAAGGAGGAGAAACCAGACGAGGAGAAAGAATGCGCCGCGGCGACGCCCGAGGAAAAACCGACGACGACGACGACGCCAGATTCGGAGAAACGCGCGGACGGATCGGGTCAACGGCGAGACGATCGTCGCGAACGAGGTGGACGAGGCGGAAGAGGCGGAAGAGGCGGAAGAGCTGGACGCGGAAGAGAGTACCGCGACCGCGAGCCTCAACGACAGGTGCGCGCGGTGCGGCCGCCGCCGCGACAACAGGTGCCTCCGCCGCGAGAGCATCACCAACCTCGTCGCGAGCAGCCCGTGGGGCGAGGTGGTCGCCAAAACCCACCGCCGTCGCGTCAACAGGACGGCCGCTCGCGGGGACCGCCTCAAAATCAAAGGGACGGGCGGGAGCGACAACAGCAACCACGCCGACAGCAACCCCCTCCGCCGCCGCAGTCCAATCTCGGGAAACGTCGACGAAGCGACGGCGGCGGTGGACGCGGCGGTGGGCCGCAAGACGCACCGACGCAACAACACGGCGGTCCGCGAGCGAGAGGTAATCAGGGGCAAAGATACAATAACCGAAACTACAATAGAAATAGACGATAGGTGATGTGAAACGAACGAACGATAGCTTTGATTGACGATTTTGCGAAAGCCTACGGTATCGCACGCGCGCACTCAATCGCTCGCGCTCTCGGGCCCGTCGTCGCTGTCGTACGCGGCGAAAAATCCCATGTCTGGGCGCTCGCGTCGATCCTCGTCGGCGTCGACGGCTATTTTTTCGCGAGGCGGCGCCGCGATTTTCCCTTCGTCCTCGTCCGCGTCGTCGTCCACGGGCGGTAACGACGCCAGCGCCGAGCGTTTATCGACAACTTTCACGCTCTCGTCGACCCACGGAAACATCCAAGGCGCCGTCGTCGCCCCGGTGTCGGCGAAAAAGTCGTTATTGACGAAGAATCGAAACAGTTGTAACAACCGCCCCTCGTCTCTTCGAATTTCCTTGTCCAAGAGCTTCTTCAACAGCGTCTGTGGATTCCCACCCTCGACCGACGTCTTCTTCTCCGCGAGTTCGTGCTTAAACGGACACCTCGACCCGGATTTACACCTCCCGCGCGCGAAGAATCGACAGCGTTGATCGCTGCTCGGCGCCGACTCGTGCTTGAAATCGCACGCGTCGCCCTTTCGACACCCGCCCTGTAACCAAAACCGACACACCTTGGTCCCCACCGCGGCGCCACCCCCATCTTTTTTGTTTTTCGTCTCGGTCGTCGCCTCCCCGACGCCGTCGCCGTCCTTCTCGATCTCTTGCGACGCCTCAAAGTGTCCCATCTCGCGCTGTTTCGCTAAAATCTCCCTCAACCGCCGCCGCCGCGCCTCCCTCGCGCGTTCCTCCTCGCCCGCCTCCAACTTCGCCCTGACGTTGCGATCGCTCGGCCAGTGTTTCGCGCGTTCCTCGCGATATTTGCGCACGTCCTCGGGTAAACGCATCGGGTCCACCGGTCGCAATTCCGGAGCGTCGTCGACGCGCGTCCCCGCCGCCGCCGCGACGGTTACGGATTCCGACGACACTCTTCTCTTCTTCTTCACCACCGACGCGTCCACCGCCCCCCCCGCGCGTCCGCGAGACGAACCATTCGACGCCATCGTTCCCGTGCCTCCGCCCGTCGCCCTCCCCACCGCCGCCGTCGTCGTCGTCGTCGTCGCCGTCGACCCGCCGTCTCCGCGCGCGCGCGCCGCCGTCCCGCCGCTCGACTCCGGCGCCCCGGGCACGCGGTACCCGCCCGATCCCGGCGCGCCCGGGGGCGCGTACGCGTGCGGCGTCGTCACCCGCGTCGTTCGCGCGTCCACGAGCGTCGAGACCGACGTCATCGGCGTCGACGCGACGACGTAATGATGACGCTCGACCCCGATGATGGACGCGGGAACGACGCGTCCCGGCGGCGGCGGCGGCGGAGGAGGAGGAGGAGGCGGCGGACGCGCGCGTCGACGATCGTTCGCGGCGTTCGACATGTCGACCGCGACGACGCGCGCGACTGTGACGCGAACATCGTCGAATCGCTCGTAATCAATCGAAAAGCGCGTCGGCGGCGGCGGCCCGTCCCGACGAGCTCGCTCGAACGTCGTCTCTCTTTCGTCGTTTCGGCGATGAATACACACACACATACACACATACGTATATTATACCAACACACTACGTGACGCACTCGGCTGTCTCGACTCGCGTGATCCTATCCTCCCTCGACGCCACCGTCTCGACGAGGGCGTCGGCGACGACGTCGAAACACGCGCGCGCCTCGGGCGGTGACGCGTCTTTAAACTGTTCGATACCGATCATTCCACCGTCCAAGACGCGCTCGCGGTAATACGTCACGCGACGCACCGCCTCCTCCGCGCCCTCGACGTCGCTCGGCGGCGGACGCAACGTCAATCCGTGACTCGACGACGACGTCGTCCTCTTCCCTCCTTTATTCGTCATCTGCGCCTCGCGTCTCGCCGACGCCGCGGCGATGGAACCGCCGAGCGGGACGGCGACGCCGAGGACGACGAGCGCGCGCGAGTGATCGATCGAGGGCGCGTACCCGCTCGCGTCTAACGTCTCTCGACCGAATTCGGTCACCATGGCGCTCTCGTCGTCGTAATCCACGCCCGCGCGTCTCGCGGCTTCGCACAACGCCGTCCCCGGCGCGCACGCATCGACGATTTTTCCCTCGACGTCGACCCACGCGCGCGCGCGCGCCTCGCGTCGTCTCTCCCCCGTCTCGGCGTCGTACGTCGTCACCGCGGCGTACCCGACGACGACTCTAATCTCTCGATCGTCACCGTTTCGTTCGATGGCGCTCTTGAGCGCCAAGGCGACGAGTAACGACCCATCCTCTTCGTCGATCCCCGTCTCGCAGACGGCGGCGACAGCGCGCGACGCCAAGGCACAAATCTTTCGATCTCGCAGAGGCATCGTCGCCGACGACGTCGCCACCGCGTACGCGCAATCCGCCAGCGACGCCTCGGACGATATCGGCGACGCGCGCGCGATCTCTCGCTCCAACGACTGCACGTAGTTCGCCTGAGCCTTCGACAAAGACACCTCGGACGCCTCGTCCGCGCGCGCCGAAAACGCCGAAACCGTCGCCGTCCGGCGTCGTCGCGCACCCACCCCCCGCCCACCCCACGACTCCGCGTCCAGTCCCATCGTCGTCCTCGTCCGCGTCACCATCCTCGACGACCCACGCTCACGAACGCGCGGTCGACCACCACACCCCATCGATCGATGATGCCTCTCGCCACGATGCCGATGATGCCGATGATGCCGATGCCGATGCGACGACGACGATGACGACGCGCGCGTCCGCATCATCATCCTCGACCTCACCTCCTCCACGCGCGTCGGTCTCGTCTCGTCCTCGTCCGTCCCTTTGTCTTCCCACGCGTCGTCGTCTCCTCTCTCGCGCGCGTCTCCGTCTGTCGGTCAGTTTCATCTTCACGTTCATTCCCCTCGACCGGGACGTGTCCGACCGACCGCGCGTGGGGACCGTCCCCACACACGCGGGTGTGTCCCCGTGTCCGACCGACCGCGGCGATCGATCGAGACGGCGTCTGGGGACGTGCCGGGTCGTGACGTGTCGGGTCTCACGTTGACGAGTCACCACTCGTCGATGAGGCCCGGGACGGGACGAGACGAATCGTCCCCGGAGGCGACCGAGCCGACCCGATCGGGATGCGATCGGATTCGATGGATGGATGCGACGCGACGCGCGCGTGGACCGGGGCGTCGACGCGACAACGCGCGACGCGACGCGACGCGACGGGTGACGACGAAAACGGAAACGACCGACGAACGATGCGAAGGAACGAATCGAAATCGATGGAACAGAGAAAACGATTGAACAGCGATGAGGCGTTGCATCTGCAGTTGCAGCGCACGTGGAAATCGTTACGACCGCGCGATTGGCACGACGCGGTGTATGACCCGGGACGAGGGACGTTTTTCGCCGAGCTCTTCGAACGAACGGTGTCGTACGTGGAAGCGCGCGCGAGGGAGATTGAACGCGAGAGTGGACGGAGGGTCGTGCTCGTGGAGGTTGGATGCGGGACGGGGGCGGTGTCGGCGCGATTGGCGCGCGCCATGCCGGAGAACCGCGTGGTGGGGATCGACATTAACGAAGACTTTGTGCGCTTCGCGACGGAGCACGTGGGAAGAGAGGACTCGAGCGGGCGTTTGGAGTTTAAACACGGTGATTGTCAGCGATTACTCGAGATCGTGGATGAGCTCATGGGTGGTCTGGAGGAACCGCGCGCGGTGTTGACGTTTTCGGTGAATAACACGCACGGCGTGTTGCCGGAGGACGTCGAACGGAGCATAAACGTCCAAGTCGAAAAAACTATACAAAAGTATCGCGGAGCGTTCGTCGTGGGATTGTGGAACGCGGCGCATTTCGGCGCGGCGTTGCAGCACTTTTATCTTCAGAATCCGGATCTTTGCGGTGAACTCAACGACGGCGACGCCATCATCGATTGGGAAGATACGCGCATGATCACGTCGGCGGGGTACCGCACCAAGTGGTTCACGAAAGAGGAGGTTAGCAATAAACTCCAAACTAACGAATGGGACGTGGTCGACGTTCGCGAAGAAGGAGTCGGTATCTTGGCGTGCGTGAAACCGAAAGAAATCGTCCAATCCAATGACTCATCCGCCGCGCCGCCGGACGAGTATTATTACGACACCGAGGACGCCTTCAACTTTTACATGCACCTCTGGGGCGGTCAAAATATCCACGTCGGAATATACCCGCAGGCGTCGGACGGCCCCGACACGCCCGCGAAAATTTTGAAAGCGTCAAATGCGAGTCTCGATAAACTCCTGGAATTGGCGGCGCCGGCTCTCTCCTCCTCGCACGCCAAATGCGTCGACATGGGCAGCTGTTACGGCGGCTGCGCCCGGGAAATCGCGCGCCGTTTCGGCGCCGAAGTCTTGTGCGCAGACTTGAGTACAAAGTCGAACGAAGTCAACCGTCAACGAACCATGGAATGTGGTTTGGAGCATCTCGTGAAATGCCCAAAGGATTTGAGCTTCACGAACACCGAGGCAGAGGCGGAAACGTACGACTGCGTCGTTTCGCAAGACTCGTTTTTGCACGCGGGTTCGGCGCGTCGAGACGTCATGAAAGAAGCCGCGCGAGTACTTAAACCCGGTGGTTTGATGGTGTTCACCGATATCATGCAAACAGATGGAGTCGACACTCGGAAGCTCGACGGCGTGTACAAGCGGTTGGCGCTCGAAGACATGGGCTCTCCCGCGAAGTACATCCAATGGGGCGCGGAGCACGGTCTTCGATTCAAATCGTATGCCGACATGACCGAGCAACTCGTCAACCATTACGGCACCGTTCGAACCGTCTTGGAACAAAACTACCGCGAGGGAACTCTCAAAGGTAAAGTCAGCGACGCGTACGTGTTGAACATGCTCGAAGGTCTCCAGCACTGGGTGTCTCACGGCGCGTCTCGCAACATCTGCTGGGGCTACGTCGTTTTCGAAAAGGCGTGACCCGTCGAACCGTCGAAGAGTTGTCAAAAAGTTGTGAGTCATACCTCACGCATCACCGCGCTCGAGGTATGACCAAGTTGTGCATTTTCCTTGTACCAGCACTGTAATAATCATCGCACGTACCCTTTGTTTTGTGTCGCGTTCATCACCCGGCGAAAGAAACGCTCGCGTCGGCGTCCTCGCGCCCAGAGGGGCACGAACGGATTCGAAACGAAACGAGACGAAAAAAAAAAAAACTGAAAAAAAAACGATGTCCCATCTATATGTACCTCTCACGGACATACGGTACGTATATTATCTATACTATACCAAACACGACGAATACCACGACGATGGACGTCGACCGCGTGTTCCCATCCTCTTCTTTTTTTCGTCGTGTGCCCCCGTCCCAATTCAATTCACGCGGAATTCATGAATTAGATTCGTTCGTCCCCTCACCTCGCGACGCGCGCGCTCGACGCACGCACGCCTTGACGCCTCGACGTACCTCGAGCTCGAACGTTCACCTCACTCCACTCCACTCGATCACCATGGTGGCGAAGAAACCGGCGGCGAAAAGACCCGCGACGAAGAAGAAACCAGCCGCCAAGAAATCCGCCAAGAAGCCCGCGGCGAAGCGCGCCACCGCGGTGAAGAAGACGACGGCGACGAAGAAGAAGCCGGCGGCGAAGAAGAAACCCGCGGCGAAGAAGAAACCGGCCGGTGCGTGATGCGATTCGCGCGAAGGGTGTGCGCGCGCGCGTGACCGATCGCGCGAGCGACGCGAATGATGACGGGAATGCGCGATCGTGAGAATTAAGGGGAAGAATTGCATGGCGATGAATTGAATTGCGGGAATGAATGAAGATTGCGTCGGGTGAAAGACTGACGTCGCGTTCGTTTCTCGCGAATCGTAGCCAAGAAGAAACCGGCGGCGAAGAAGAAGCCCGCGGCGAAGAAGAAGCCGGCGGCGAAGAAGAAACCCGCGGGTACGTCTCGCGATCCGGCGCGGGGAACATGAGGGGAATTGGCGGGAAATAAAAAAACGCGCGAGGGATCGACGACGCGCGCGCGAATGAATTGTAAAGACTGACGATGATGCGGTGCCCGTGTGTGTGCTTTGATGAACGCTCGTAGCCAAGAAGAAACCGGCGGCGAAGAAGAAGCCGGCGGCCAAGAAGCCGAAAGCCAAGGCGTCCAAAAAGTGAGGGGTCTTTCTTCGCACGGCTCAGGCGCTCGGCGCGCTCGTTTTCGAACGCGCGGGGGCGGAGATGATTATAGAGAGAGACGCTTCGTGTCGTGGGTTTGAAGTTTTCGTGGACGATGTCGAGGTCGTGTCCTTGTTGGATATGCCTCGACCGTTCGTGAAACTTCGTCAACTCGATCTCGAAAAGGTTGCGCGCGACGTCGCTTCGTTGTGCGCCGCCTAGACGAGACGCCGAGGCGGATTTCGTCGGAATAAGAATTATATCAATAAACAACATGTTTTGGACAATTTTGAACGACATGTGAGGAGAATGATCGATCGCGAGTGACGCGACGAGGCGAAAACGCTCGCGCGCGAGCCTCGTCGTCGATGTGTGCCGTCATAAAATAGTCTCGCGAAACCTACGCGCGATTTTGTGAATCGAGATTCTGCGTGAAGGACGAAACCCCGGCGAGGCGTCTCGCGCGCGCCTCGGGATTCGTGCGCGCACCTCGCGCGCGCGCGCTCACGACGCGGCGCGAGAAAATAAAACACACTTTACCCTCTCGCGCATCTCTCGCACGTCGTCTCGTAAGAGTTCGCGCACGTCGTCATCCACGAAGACGCTCGGCGCGCGCGCGTCCTCGCCCCTTCGCGCCGCGGCGTCCACCTCGCCGTCGAGCGCGCGGCGAATGGTCGGTCCTTTACTCTCCCCCGGCATCACTCGACGCACTTTCGGACGCGCGACGCCGTGCGCGCGTAAATACGTCTCGATGGCGTCGACGTTTGAATTTCTCGTCACCACGTACGCGCGTCCGTGCGAACGCAACAGCGAGACGAAATCTTTGTCGACGGCGCGTCGACGCGCGGCGGCGGCGAGCGCCTCCGGGGTCAGGTCTCTAAAATTTTTTGGAAGCGGCGACGCCCCAGCCTTTGTCGCACATATCGTGCGATCGAAATCGAGAAAGACACAAAACGCATTCGTCGTCTCGACGAGCTGCGCGACGTCCTCGGCGTCGCCTCGCGAGACGCCGCACGCGTCGCACGCCGCGCGCTCGCATCGAAGGCACGCGCGCGCGTGCGGGCAAAAAAACCCGGGCGGACACGCGGGGGATATCGGACACCGTCCCGCGTCTCTCGCCGCTTGTTCGCACAACACGCACGTGGATCCAACGATCCATAATTTTGAATACGATCGATCGCATCTCCCGCATCGTTTCGTCCCCTCGGCGCGGGTGACGCGCGCGGCCGCCGCGCCGTCGACGCGCCCCGCGCGCGCGAGCTCGGCGAGCGCGCCCGGTTCGTACCGTTCGATCGTCTCCGCGTATTCCGACACCATTTTCACCAGCGCGAATCCATCGGGTACGAACGATGTCGTGTGCGCGTCGTCACCCGCGGCGAAGAGCCTCGTTCGCGGATTCGCGAGCGCTTCGTCGATCCATCGTTTCGTCTCCGCGAGCGCCGGCGCCGAACCCTCGAGGGCGAGCGCGACGGAATCCATCTCGGCGGCGACGCGGAACGCCTCCAACGCCTCGGAAGACGCGTGTAACTCCCCGGTTTCCTCGTCGACGACGGTAAATCGTTCGCGCATGACGATATCCGGATCGTCGTGGTCTCGTCTCACGCGCGAGGCGAGTTTCTCGGCGTCTCGCGCGACGTCGCCGCACGTCTTTGAAAACGCGCGCAATTCCTCGCGCACGACGAGGGCTTTGGCGACGCCTCGCGCGACGAGCGACGCGACGATGAAATCCATCTCGTGCGTTCGCACGCGTAATTCCTCTCTCGCGCGCGTCACGAGACGATCGAAATCGTTCGTTAACGACGGTTGCGTCTCGTCTCGGGGCGTAAACGCGTACCCGACGACGTCGTCTTCGTCTCGGGCGTCGCGTCCCGTCTTGGCGCGCGCCCTGACGACGAACCCTCGCGTGATCATCGTTCGCGGCATCGTCGCCAAACGTTTCGGACGGTAACACTCCGGATGTCTCGGCACGCAACAAATCTGTTTAAGAAACACGCGCGCGTCACAGATCGCCTTCATCGCGCCTCGACACCGTCCGTGCGCCGCGCACGTCTCGCGAAATCTCGCCGCGTCGCGATAGCCTCCGTCCTTGTGCATGTCGCCTCTGTAATACGTCAATAATCGACGTAAACGCAGCTCTAACGCCTCCGTCTCGTACAACACACGTAACAACACCTTTTTAAAATTCACCGCGTTGGTTCGAATCCCGAACGCATCCTGAATCGCGCCGACGTCGTCGAGAAACGCGCACGCGCGGCGCGCGACGGCGTCGCCGAGCGCGGCGGCGACGTCTCGACGCACCAACTCCCATCGTCCCTGTTCGTACGAATCGATGTTCCGAGCGTTGACATCGAGTGGACACAAACCTTGTATCACGGCGTCCGGCGTCAGCGCGTACACGGCGCGCACGCGACGACGAAACGATTCGGGCGACGCCGCGTCCGCCGCGTCCGCCGCCGCGCCCGGGTCTCGCGCCGAGACGCGCGCGGGACACCGTCCTCGATCGACCATCGCGAGAGACGCGAGAGACGCGCGACGCACCGCGCGCCGTCTCGAACGAATCCACCTCCACGCTCGACGGTCGCGTCCACGCGCGTCGTCGCGTCGTCGCGCGTCGTCCGGCGCGTCCCGCGCGCGCGTCCACCTCGAGCCGAGACGACGCGAATGGACGATCGATCGATCGATCGACGAGTCACGACGCGCGCGACGTCCACACACCGCCACCGCGCGCGCGGACACCGTCCACCGCGTCCACCGCACCCGCGACGTTCATCGATCGTCGACGTCGCGCGCGTCGAGACGCGAACACTCGCGCGCGCGCGTCGACCATTCGGCCCGTTCCCCTCGCGCGCGTCCTCGACGTGTCCGACCGACCGCGTCGAGGACGCGCGATGCGTACTGAGTGCGCGAGAGACCCATCTATGTGGAATTCGAATGGGCACGTGCGTGCGCCTTTTTACATTCCTCTATCATGTGTCTCTTTGAATACGTACACGTGTCTCGTACGCAAAGGTGGTTTTCTACCATCTATGAGTACACCAGTGCGTGCGCGCGCGGAGAGCCGTTGGGGGAAAGAGGCGACAACTCATTGACGGGAGACGACGACGCGTGAGACGGCGCCGATGTCGACGCCGGCGAAGGAGAACTCGCGGGGGGACGGAGGGACGGTGAAAACACCGTCGTCGGTGCGTGCGAGAGGCGAGGCGAGAGGAACGCGCGAACGTGGGGGGGGGAGACGCGAATGATGAATGGATGCGATGTGATTTTTTGAATGCATCCATCCATCGTTTCCGTCGTCGTCGCGATGGACGCGCGCGCGTATTCTTCGTTCATCGCGCGCGCGTTTTGGTTTTTGTTTATGCGTGCGGCGTCGCGATCGGTGGACTGACGATGAGGATGACGACGACGGTGGGTCGTTTTGTTTTTTTCTCGCGCGGGTAGATTTTAAAACGGCGAGGTCGAACGCCGACGTCGCCGGCGCTGACGGAAAACGGTGAATCGGTGGGACGAGCGACGCGATCGAGCGCGAGGCGACGATCGGGACGACGCGATTCGGCGGTGAGTCGAGAGGGTTCGGGTGAGGGCGGTGAGAGCGCGGCGGCGGAGGCGGCGCCGTCGCCGGCGTTTGCGAAGAGGAAAAAGCAGAGACAGTCGCTGGGACGGCGCGTGTCGTTCGCGGCGCCGGCGGTGTTGGAGACGGTGCGCGAATTTGAACCGGAAGGAGATGAGGATAAGAGCGGTGAGACGTATGAGGCGAACGCTGAGGTGCCGGCGGGTTTTTCAATCGTGGAGGAGGCGAGCGTGGAGCCGGCGCCGGCGCGGGATCGCACGGAGACTTTTGAATTCAAGGCGTCGGCGGAGACGGTGAACGTCGCGGGAGGGACGACGCCGTCGCCGGCGGAGGACGCGGATGCGGCTGATTTCTCGTTGTCTCCGGTGGCGAACGACGAACAGGAGGCGCCGAACAGCGCGCAGTTGAACAGCGAAGGGAAGCACACGCCGGGGAAGAGACGGGCGAGCGTGGGACGCTTCGGGACGCCCAACTCGGCCGATCGCACGGGCACGTTCACATTTAACGCGTCGCAGAACATGGACGACGTGACGTCGGAGGTACCGACGATGGGGGCGCTCTTGGACGCGGCGGACACGGAGAACATCACCGGCGCGGTGCCGTCGTTGTCCAACCTGTTGAACGCGGACGAGTCTCCGCTCGGGTACAGACAGACGCCGACGCGTGCTAATCCGGACGCCACGGAAGACATCACCGGTACCGTTCCTTCGCTCGCCGCGCTCGCGAACGAGGACGAGGAACAGACCACGACGTCTCAAGGGGAGATGGACATGGACACGGGTAACACCACCGACGGCATTCCCGCCTTTGAGCCCACCGACGATCTCACCCAGCGCGCCGTCGACGCCGCGCACGCGAGCGCGCTCGATCTGGCGAACACGGTGATGATGGACGATGCGACGGTGGCGTTCAGTATGGGCGCGCCGACGCCGGGATCCGTCGCGCCGGGTCCGACGCCGTCGTTGACGTTTGCGTTTGACGAAAAGAGCGGCAAGCGCGAGAGCGCGGGGTTGCCGCCTCGATCCGTCACCGCGAACACGCGACCCTTCAACTTGACCGACTCGACGAATTTGGATTTGCAAGGCCAAGCGAAGGGTGGGATGGGCACGAACACGTTCAATTACGTCTACGGCGCGAATGGCGACGGCACGGCGACCGCCGGCACCAGCGCGCCGGCGAACCCGCCGACCGCCGAAGTGACGGGCACGGACGTGCAAGCGGTGATGGGCGTGACGCCCGCGAACGGCGCCGGTGTTGCGGCCACTCCGAACACGGATGGTTCGATCGCGAGCTCGCACGACGGTTTCACGCCGGGCGACGAGTCTCTGCGCATGGCGGAACTCTTGCGCCAAAAGCAACACGGTGACGAAGCGTTGATGAGCATGAGAAAGGTGTACCAAGAGCGCACGACGCCGATGCAGGGTCGATACGGCGCGCCTCCTGTGATGCAAGCCTTCACGCCTTCGAGAACGATCACGATGGGCGGCGCCAACTTTATGCAATTCGGCGCGGCGGGCACGCCCGGCGCGGCGATGCACAATCCTTTGTTCGGTACCCCGGGTGGAAACACGGGCACGATGCTGCAAGGACTTCCGACGTCGTTGCCGCCGATCCCAGACGCGCTCATGAACTCGAAACCGATCGATTTGGAAACGTTCTTTTACGCGTGCGAGATCTCCTTCATGGAGGCGAAAAACTTGGGTCGACGATCCTCCATCGCCATGGGCGCCTTGGCCACGGCTCCGCCGCCGGAGACGCAATCCGAGGCGCTGAAACTGTGCTGCTTGACCGCGCCCCTCATCGAGGCGCTCGAAGGCTTCCACGAACAGTTGAACGTGCGAATGAATGCGCTCACCACGGAGACGGAAAAGCTGCGCTCCACCGTCGAGGCGACGCAGCCCCCGCTGTTGCGCTACGCCGCTTCCGACGATCCGGCGCACGCCAACGAGCTTCGACGTGCGGGTAAAGCGCTCAAGAAGGAGTGCCAACTAGCGGCCAAGGAGAGATTTGCGCAGCAAAGAATGGAAACCGAGGAACTCGTGCGAGAAAGCTTGAACTTCCACAGCGAAATCTTGTTGAAGAGCTCTCAGAGCATCGCCAACTCGCGAGCGATCGCGTCGGAGGCGATTTCGAGCGCGAACGGTCACATCATCAAGCTTCGAGCGCAAAGAGCGGCGAGCTCGAAGCGCTTCGACGCCGCCAAGTCGACGTCGGCGACGAAGGAACAGGTGTTGGAGGCGTTGGCGAACAAGCGTGCGGCCATCAACGCGGCGCGCAGAGCGCTTGTGGCGAGCGAAGAGAACTTGGAGCGCATGAACTCGCGCAAGTTGACCATCAAATCTGAGCGAGACCGTTTGCAAGTGGAACTCGACGCCATGCGAGAAGCGCAAGACGCTGCGGCGGACGCGACTGTTAGCTTCAAGTCGTTTGGAGGCGTCGACATGGACGATACGCCCTCTCGATTGCGACGAGCGAGTCAGGTGCGATTGCGCGCCAAGGCGAAGAACGCGCAGGGTGCCAGTGAAGAACTCGGCGTTCTCAGCGGTCTCGCGCCCTGGCGTTTGGAGGGCGTGGGTGGACCGCAGGGAGCCGAGCTCACCATTCGCGTGGGCTCGCTCTTCCGAGTCACGCTCGACGCGAGCACGGGTGCCGGTCGCGTGATGTCGGTCGATGGACCGGAGATGACGCCGAAGGGTGGACGCGAGTTCGCCGCCGCACTGGCGGGTGCGCCGATTGCGTGGGGCGAAGACGCCGTGCCGGCGGGCGGCGTCGCGGGAGTCTTGCAAGAGCTCGCGCCGAAGCTGTCTCGCGCTGAACGCGTTTTGGAGGAGATGGAGGCGTGTCGAAACGAGTTCCCACGACTCAATAGAATCAAGTGTAGCGCGACGGGTGTGCTCGAGCTCACCTTTGTCGATTTCGTCAACGAAAGACTGTTTAGCGCGAAACTGAACATGATGGGCGGTGCGTACCCTTACGGCGCTCTGAGCCCGGAGGTGGTCGTACAGCTCACGGGGAAGAAGGGCGTAAGTGAGTTGCCGAACGTTGAAGTGATTCAACGCGCGATCAACTCCGTCCCCGTCGGTTCGCGTCGTTTGACGAAAGTGTGCCGCATCTTAGATTCCATAGTCAGCACCGGCAAGAACGCGTTGACGTCCTTCGCCGCCATGCCGGCGCCGGCGCCGCGCAGACCGTCGCACGCGCCTTCGCTTTTGTATGCTCGATAGTTCGTATATTAATGAAAACAAGCAATTGTCTATTCTACGCTATGCGCTATCGCGAAGACGCTCGTCAACGCTGGGAGTCAAAGGCTATGCGAAGCTCCGGGGGTGATCCCTCCGCGGCGCGCGCCTCGTCGCCGTCGCCTATCGTTCTGAACGCGAGACAATGGACACTTCGGTGCCGTTCATAGGCTATTCGATCGAAACCAACCGTAAGAAACGCCTCTCTCCACTCGGCGAGCACGGGCAGCGCCTTGTGCGGACAGTGTCCCTTGTCCGTGCTGTGAGGAGTGATGACGAAGAAGAGACCGGCGCCGCGGTTTTTCAACGCCAGACGCGCGCGACGCACCATCTCGCCGCGTTGTTTCGGCGTCGGCAGGTAGCTCAAAACGAGCGAAAAGACGACGACGTCCGCGTCGTGTTCTCGCACCGCCTCGAGAGCGGCGGATTCCCCCTCTCGAGACGCCGGTTCAACGCGCTCTTCGTCACCGAATCGCACGTTGAGCCAATCGCAACGGTACACCGAAGGCACGGCGGGGCACAGATCGCACGCCACGGCGTCCACGGTGAGATTTCCCGGCCACGGGCCTTTGAAGTGCACATTGAAGTAGTCCCAACACGAACCGACATCCAAGAGCTTCAAAACTTTGCCCGCGACTCTTCGATCTGGCGTCCCGAGCGCGTCCTCGCTCTCGACGATCGTCTTCAGCACGCTTTCGAAGGGCTCTCCGCGCTCGCGCGCCAACGCGCGCGCGCGGCGCTTATTCGCCGTCGCCCACGTCGGCGCGGTTTCGCTCGGCGCGCACCGCTCCGCATCCCCGAAATACAATCCAACCGCATTTACGCACCACTCCAGCGCGCTCACCACCCACGCCCGATTCCCAACCTCCGTCGCCGCCTCGGCGTATCTTCGCAGCGCCTCCGCCCCGTCCTCGCTCACCACTCGCTCCCACGTCTTCTTCGCGTCCTCCGTCTCTCGCGCGTCGGCTCGAAGCGCTCGATGATGACTCACGATGACTTCTCGTCGCCACATCGACCGCTCGCGATCCCGATCGCTCTTCTCCATCGCCATCAACACCTCCGCTTTGACCAATTCCTCATCGAATCCCTCCTCCGGCCGTTTCGACGCCTCGGCGAAGACGCGCGCGCACCTCGCGCGCTCCGCCGTGAAATTCCTCGCCAACGCCTCGCACGACCTCTGCACCCACCCCATCACCCTCGACGACCCCTCCGACGGCTCGGAATCCTTCTCAAACGAAACCTTCGCCCGTTTCCGTCGTCCACCGTCCTCACACGCGCGTCCCTCGCGCGCATCGTCCGCGTCCCCGACGGCGCACTTTTCTCGTCCCAACTCGAAGAGCGCCGAGACCACCGCCTCGCACGTCTTCTCGCTCCCGAACGCGACCCCTCTCGCGTCGAACGCGTCGCGAATGATCGTCTCGTCCGCACCGCTCGCGCGCTCGCGCACGCGCGCGCACGCGCGACGCAGGCGTCGGACGCAGTGCGCGCGGAGTGAATCGACGCCCGACGTCACCATCTGGCGCCGACGATCGTCGCGCGCGACCGAACCGTTCGCGCGCGAGGGAAAGAGAGAAAGACTCGCGTCTCGCGCGTCTCCGCGGCTCTCCGCGCGTCGTCCTCGTCGTCATGGGCGCGCGAGACGGCGCCGAACGCGCGCGCCGCCGCCGGAAGAAGACATCGAACGACGCGCCGCCGCCGCGACCCGTGGCGCGCGGGAGCGACGACGAGGACTCGGAGGAAGACGTGAGCGATGAGGACGTTCGTTTCGTCCGGAAGAACGCGGCGTACGCGTCGTTCATGACGAGCGGGTCGTTCGAGGAGACGCCGTCGGGGAGGCGGCAGCGAAGAGACGACGACGACGACGACGACGCGCCCGAGGCGGCGCACGGTCGCGCGATGCGAGCGCGGGCGGAGGCGGAGGCGGAGGAGGAGGCGAGGAAGGCGAATGTGCCGGAGGGGCGTAAACCGTTGGCGCTGCCGGTGAAACGATTGGACGGGACGGTGGTGAGGGACGCGACGGCGCCGGCGGACGCGCCGGAGAGCGACGGCGACGACGACGGCGACGACGACGGACAGGAGGGTGAAGGGAAGTGGAGAGACGTCGGCGCGGGCGAGGGGAGGGGATTAGGGAAGAAGGCGATGGCGCGCGAGATTCGCGAGAGCGATCTCGGACGAGAGACGACGAAATCAAAGAAGAATGAAAAGTGGTGGGAAAAGCAGGCGGAGGACGCCGCCGCCGCCGCCGCCGAGGCGGAGAAGAAGAAGAAGCGCAAAAAGGGCGACGATTCGTCGAGCAGTGATTCGGAGGACGCGCGAGAGGAACTTGCGGTGAAACTCGCGGATAAGCGTCGAGCCGAGCGCGAGGCTCTGGAGGCGGAGATGAGCGCCGAGGCGAGACGCGAGAGCGTCAAGATTCGCATCGCGTCGACGTGTCAGGGAATTCTCGAGGATCCGGAGACGCGGTGGAAAGAGTTGAAGGAGGTCGGGACGCTGTGTGAAGACAGAGACTCTGAGGTTGCTCGATTGGCCGCGCTCTCGCTCACGCTCGTGTACAGAGACATTTGTCCCGGGTACCGCATTCGCCCGCCCACAGACAAGGAGTTATCGATGAAGGTGAGCAAAGAGGTGATGAAGACGCGCGCGTTCGAGAGCGGTCTCCTCGAACACTACAAGGCATACGTCAAGACGCTCGTTCGTTGTTCGGGGGCGAAAAAATCGCGCGCGCAGCGCGGAAGAGGCGGTCCAGACACGGAATCCGCCATCAAATGTTTGTGCGCGTTGCTCGTCGGTTTACCGAGCTTTAACTTTCGCACGGATATTTTATCCGCCCTCGTGCCCGCATTCGATAAACGGGACGAACACCGCGCGAAACTCGTGGCGAGCGCCTTAGGTGACGCAGTCGAGAGCGACATTCGCGGTGAGTTGACGCTCGAGGCGTTACACATGACGGCGCAACTCGTCAAGCAGAGTCGATGCGACGTGCAGCCAATCGCGTTTTCCTACTTTCTCAAGGTTCGATTCGACGAGGGCATCCTCGTTCCCTTGATGCGCGATAAGAAGGAGGTGCTCTCTCGTAAGCAGACGTTCAAGAAGAAACAGGAGGAGCGCGAGAAGATTCGCAAGGCTCGCGCGGAAAAGATGAAAAAGCAACAAGACAAGGAGCGCATGAAATCCTTTGGCCACGAGGTGGATTCCTCGGACGATAGCGAAGACGAAGAGGCGGCGTTTCGTCGCGATTTAGACGAGGGATCCGCCGTCATGAGTTTCGGGGAAAAGAAAAAGATGCAGAGTCGACTGTTGGAGGCGACGTTTGAGATGTACTTTCGAGTGTTGAAGAACGCGGCGAGTCCCGAGCCGACGCCCGGTTTGCCCCTCCTGAGCGCGGCGCTCACCGGTTTAGCCAAGTTTACGCACTTGATCTCCATCGATTTCTTGGGTGATCTCATGGAGCTGTTTAGAAAGTTACTCGCCAAGGAGGATTTATTATCTGACGCCCTCAAGGCGCAGACGCTGTTGACGGCGTGTGAGATTTTGAGCGGTCACGGAGAGGTGTTGCAAGTGGACACGGGAGAGTTCTACCGTCAGCTGTACGTCATGCTCGGGAAACCGAGCGCCGGGAACGCCGGTTGGCAAGAGGGCATGTCCATCACCGATCAACGCTCGCTCAGTCACGGCACGCTTCGCGTGCGAGCGATTCAGAGATTCATCGGTGGGTTTAAACAGGTGGACCAGGCGCGCATGGCGGCGTTTTCCAAGCGTCTCGCGTCGGCGTCCATGGGCATGGAGGCTGGCGAATGTCTCGGTTCCCTCGGCGTCGTGCGTCAGATATTAGCCTCGTACCCGCGCGTTCGCAATCTACTCGAGAACGAACGCATCGGTAACGGCGTGTTCCAGATGGATCTCGACGATCCCGAGCACGCGCAGGGCATGTCCGCCGTCTTGTGGGACCTGTCGCTCCTCGCCTCGCACTACCATCCGACGTGCGCGGCGGCGGCGAGAGAAGTGGCGAATTTACCACTGAACGGTGCCATCGCCCCACCACCGGGCTCACACGCACCGAGCGAGCTCGCCAAGACGCACTCCACGCTGCGAGGCGACTTCAACCCGCCCATGGTCGAGCCGCCGACGCTTCGCGCCAAGCCTCGCGCGCCTCGCGAACGAAAATCCTTCGTCGACGTCTTCAGCGACGATTTCGCCGCCAGCGTCGCCACCACTGATTCCCACGGCACCGATACCGACGCAACTGTCCCCGACGCCGACTTTCGTCGTCACTTTAAGCGTCAACGCGCGCACGTCGCGCACGCGTCGCTCCTTCGCGAGCGGGACGGTCTCGCCCGACTGTCCCGCGCCGCGCGCGACCGCGCCGACGAGATCACCGCGCGTCGCTCCTTCGCGACGACAAAGAAACGTCGTGCGAAATAGACAATGTAACGTTTTCCAACGTTTCTACGCAGCCAATAGACCCCGCGTTCGCGTTCGCGTCTCGTCCATTCGTCGCGACTCGCCGCCGCCGGCGACCGCCGCGCCGAGACTGCGAATTAGTGTTATCATTCGATCGTCACCCCTCGACGCGCCCGCGCGCCCTCTCGAGCGCGTCATGGCGTGGCAATCGCGCGTCAAGGACATGGAGCGTTCGTTCGAGACGGCGGAATCGACGATACTCGCCGCGCGTCGACGAGGGAAGCGTGGGAAAGGACGGGATGCGACCGCGACGATGACGCGCGCGGGCGCGACGATGACGCGCGACGCGAACGACGCGGGCGAGGGTGAGCGCGCGCGAGAGGACGAGGAAAGACATGCGACCATGTCGGACGATTCAGCCGCGCGCTCGTCGCCGGGAGAGACGCGCGTGGACGTGGACGTGGACGTGGACGAGACGTCGACGTCGGGCGAGGCGGAGCGACCCGGCGACGCACGAGACGCGCGCCGCGGCGTCGAGGATGAAGGCGTTCACGGCGTGCCGGGCATGGAAGATTTCGGACCCGCGGTCGATGTAGACGTCGAGCGACCGGTGATGCGACGGATGAGGCCGAAAGGTGAGACTCGCGCGCCCGCGGCGTTGTTGCGCGCGCTCGAGTGGACGCGGCGGCTCGGTTTGGTCGGCGCGGCGGCGCTCTTCGGAATGTTTCTCGTCTTGGTCGCGTTCGCCGTGTACGAAGAGATGGGCGCGATGGGCCCGCGCGATCCGTTGCGACCGGATTTCGGACCGGACGGCCCGATCGTGGACTCGATGACGGTGGCGGAGGAGGCGGAGGCGAGAGGCGAGAGCGCGACGGCGGCGCTGTTGGACGTCGAACGCGAAATCAAGGGCGGCGGCGGACGGTAGACGAGCGGACGGTCTGTGTGTGAGAGGGAGATGTAGTGTAGTAGACGCGCTGAACGCGTGAGTAGCGGTGTGCGGTGATGTAATGTACAGAGAGTTTGAACTAGGCACTAGGCGCGGCTCAACCAAAAGTGAATGAACGGCTGCGCGACGACGACGGCGAGCAAGACGTAATTGTGCGACATGCTCTGCGAGTACCCACCCTGTCTGGACTCGCTGAAGATGATCCTCTTGAGAGTTTTCGCCATGAAGACGGCGTTGCACAGGGTGGACCAGAGGAGAAAGAACCAAAAGACATACGCGGCGCTGAACATTTTGGAGGCGAGGACGAGCGAGGCGTACGTAAACGTGTACCCGACGTACGCGGCGATGTCGAGAATCGGCGCCGAGACGAGATGATTGGCCGAACTCGCCGAACGAATGGCGACCCATATGATGGCGGATTCGCTCGACCAGAGCAGTCCACTCCACCACGCGTGCGTCGCGAGCGCCTCGGGCGTGAACGAACCCTTCGTCGACGACGCAAACACCTCGCGAATCGACGCAATGAGCACGTACGTCCAAAACGCCATCAACGGAATGTACATATCCGGCGCGTTGATATCATTCTTCGGCGGCTTATACGCCGTCCCTCCGGCCACGGTCTCCGGCAGACGAACCCAAGACCCTTTGTGCAAAAACGGACACAAAATCAAACGCAACTTGTGAAACACGTACGACTCCGTCACGTCGAAATACGCTCGCATGGACGCCGTACTGAAATATTTCGCGTAATTCGAGCTCATGAACGATGCTCCGTCGTTCAAAAACTTCCCTCCGTACATCCCAAACCCGGCGGCGGCCAAACTTGTCGGACTCATCGGCATGCCGAAACCGGCGCCGTGTTCGCTCGAGCTCGCGTCGCCGTACCCTCTTCCACCCGTGTTCACCGGCGGTACCGGCGGTATGGCGTATCCACCGCCCGCCTGCGCGTTACCATACGCTCCGGGACTCGCGTTCGGCACCTGCGGAACCGCACCACCGCCGTGCGGCGCGCCCGCGCGCGGATCGCCGTACGGCGTCGGCGTCTGTCCCCATCCGCCCGCGTTCTGCGGAGGCGCCTGTTGCCATCCACCGCCCCCCTGTCGACACCACACGCGCGCGTCGCGATGCACCGTCAGTCTTTCCATCTTTCCCACGCATCGCGCGCGTCCTCACCCCGTCACCGACGTCGCGCGCGCGTCGAACGCGTCGACGCGCGCGCGCACCGTTGATGCCAACCATGCGCATCCATCGAACGCGTCTCTCTCCGCGCCTCTCGCGCCTCTCGCGCGCCGTCCTCCTCGCGCACCTGTTGCGGAGGCGCCTGTTGCCATCCACCACCGCCTCCACCGGGGCCTCGCATCGCGCGCGTCGTCCGTGTGACGCGCGACGGTGGCGCGTCGGATCCTTCATCGTCGCGCGCGCGAGAGTATATACTACGTTTCTACATCGTCTAAAAATCATTCGAATACGAGGGTTGAGACCACCTCTCGGTCAGCACGCGCACGCGCACCCACAATCCCTCGCCCGCGCGCGGTCGTCCGATTTCCCGCACACCCACGCCGCGCGTCCGCGCGTCCCACCGACGGACGCGGCGAATACATTCGCACCCGTCCCCCCGCGCCTCTCGCGCGCACACCGCGCGCGGTCTCCTCGATCCATTCATTCATTCATTCATGTGGACCACCGCGGGACGTCGCCTCGCGCGCGCATCGACACGACGCGCGTCTCCACCCTCCGCGGTGCGATGGCGCGCGTTCGCGTCCGACGACGCGCGCGTCGGGTCGAGTGAAATTTTATCCACCCCTCGACCGTCCGCGGAGCGCCCGTCGGTGGACGCGGACGAAGCCTTGGACCGCGGACGACGATTTTATCGCGACTGCTGTCGAGAGATACCCTGGGTGATGGAGAATTACGCGCTGGAGGAGGTGACGACGACGCGAGAGGTTCGTGCGGCGTTAAAGGCGATGATTCGCGAGCGAGGAGAGGAGATAAAGCAAAGGTTACCGATGAGTGAATGGGCGGGGGCGTTGGATCAGGCGTTGATGCGTGGACGAGAGGAATTGATCGCGCTCGAGGCGCATCACTACAATCGGCATCACTTGATCACGAACTTCGTCAACGCGCGGTGCGTGGAGGCGACGGGGAAGGAGAGGGCGGCGACGACGACGACGAAGAGCGCGTTTGTGAAGGATTTCTTATCGAACGGTCGACGCGAGATGCACTGAGTTTGTAATGTACACTATTGAAAATTGAACGAACGCGCCGACCGCCGCGCGCGTTTAAATCGGCGGCGGCGACAGGTGGATGGATGTCTCACACCGTCGTCCCCTCGCGACACACTCGGACGCGCGGTGACGACCGCGAGACGATGTCGGAGATGGATGCGCTCGATGTGTTCTGCGCGCGCGTGGCGAACGACGAGGAACCGGCGTGGAGACTCGTCGTGAAGATGCTCAGACGAGCCGCCCGTCCCGAGGGCGCGGACGAGGACGCGTCCGCCGCCGTGCGAGGAATCGCGGCGTCGCTGATCCCGATCGCGGACGCGCTGAGCGAACGTCGTCGTGAGGCGACGGCGTTTCGAACGGCGAGCGCGCGCGCGATGAACGGGGGGACGGCGCTGGAAAAGGTGTCCCGCGTGGAGGCGAGCGCGGCGACGACGACGGCGAGAGGCGTGAGTTTCAACTCGCCTCGAGGGAAATTCGACGCGCACGTCATGCCGAACGATGATTTAGTGCTGGAGAACGCGAAGGGGGCGCAGATCGTCGTCGAGGCGAAGAGCGTGCGACGGGTGTTGGTGTTGGAGACGGGGGACGCGAATCGAACGAGTTTCGTCGTCGTCGGTTTACGAGGCGAGGGCGTCGAACACGGAAAGAGTCGATTGAAGACGCTTTGCGCGACGTTTCGGGCCAAGGATAAATTGGTGATGGAGGGTAACGGTGGTGGCGCGATGGACGACGCGGCGCGCGATGAGAACGAGCACGCGGCGTGGACGTTTTATCGAGCGCTGGAACGCACGTACGGCGCCGACGCGTGCGGGACGACCGATCCCGCGAGAGTGTTCGCGGGGTCCAAAGGATTGGGACACGTCCAGGCGACCAAAGGATTCAACTCTGGACATTTGTTTTTTCTAAAGGAGGGCGTGGCGTTCGGTCCAAGTCCCGCGCTGTACGTACACTTTGACGATTTAGAAGATTTGCGAGTGCTTCGCGCGGAAAATTCCGGTTCGAGCACGTTTGATTTGTCCATGACGCCCGAGAACGGAGCGGCGATCGAATTCTCCAACATCTCGCGCGAGGAGCTCGAGCATGTGAGCAGGTACCTGGCCAAGAAGTGCACGAGCGCGGACGACGCGCCGACGAACGCCGCCGCGAACGCCGGCGAAGCCGAGGACGACGAGGACGACAGCGACGAAGACGACGAAGATTTCATCGGACAAGAATCCGGATCCGAAGACGACGACGAGGAGGACGACGACGACGACGACGAAGGCGACGATAACGACGACATGGAATACTCGTTCGACGATTCAGAGGAAGCCAGAGGCGACGCCCCTCGCGACGCCGCCGACTCTGACGAAGACGACTCTGACGAAGACGACTCCAATAAACGTCGCCGCGTCGACGCCTCCACCGATAACGCCGCGCCCGCGCCCGCGAACGAAGACGACGGTAGTGATTCAGACTCCGACGATAACGCCTTCCAAGTCGTCGCCAAGTGACGTCTCGAAACGTAATGCAAAACGAGACTCGAAAAAGCATCTGTTTGGTTCAACCCCGCGCTCGAATCCTCATCGTCCCGCGCGTCTCACCGCGTCATGCCCCCGAAACGCAAGGCGAAAGCCGACGCCGACGCGAAAGATGCGCCGGTGCGTCCATCAACGCGCGAACGCGACCGCGAACGCGCGAACGCGACCGGTGAACGCGACCGAACGTCGACTGACCTCGAGAATTCCAACGACGCCTTCGTCACCCTCGCGCAGGCGAAACGACCGAAACGAGGCGGTAAGGCGGCCGCCGACGGTGGCGATGGCGCGAAATCTAACGCCCAAGGGAAACCGACCGGGGACGGGGACGAGGAGTCGGCGCGAGAAGAGGAGATGGTCGACGGGGAGGATCTCGACCACAGACACCGGGACGACGACGAGGCGGTGGAGGCGCAACGCGACGCCGATCGAGCGCGCATGCTCGAGCTCCTGAAGACGTTCACGCCGTCACAGATGGAACGGTATGAGTGTTACAGACGGTCAAATCTGAGTAAACCGATGCTGCGGAGGTTGTTCAAGGCGGCGACGGGGGTGACACTCAACCCGAACGGTTTGATCATATTGGCGGGGATATCGAAAATGTTCGTGGGGGAGATGGTGGAGACGGCGAGGGACATCATGCGGTCTAAGGGGTTGAACGAGTACGAGGAGATTCGACCGGAACATCTCAGGGAGGCGGCGGCGGTGATCGACGCGAGGGATGGGTTGATGAGACGCAAGCGAAATAAAGTTTTATTCGCGCGAGGATACCATTGAGGCTTTGAGACGGAGGAGAACGCGTTCGCGGCGAGCGTTTCGGGCGGCGAACTCGGATTCGAGTGTTGTAATATTAATAATCAGCGATTTACTCCGCCGCCGGCGAAGGGAAACTTGTACACGGACCTTTGTCTGTTTGTAGAAGAGCGAGAGATTCACCCGTGGCCGATGACGACGCTCGGCTTCCAACGGTAGTTTTGCACGCGCGCACGCTCGATACCGCTCGTGTCTTCGCGACCGTATCGATCGATCGTGGAGGCGGTCTCGTCGTTCTTCCGCGCACGTCTCGTGTGTCGAACTTCGTACGTGCGCGCCGTCGGCCGCGGCGCCGCCTCGGCGGCGCGCGTCTTCTTATCCACGGCATCCTTGACCGCCGACGACGTCTTTCGCGCCATCGCCTGCACACCTCTACTCGCATCTTTCGCCCGATCGAACGTGGCTCGCTTCAACGCGTCGCCGCGCGTCGTGTTGAGCCCCATCGTCGCCAACGCGGCCACCGCCGTGCCGAGCGCGAAGGACGCCAATCCTCCCAATCCGCCGCCCCTCGCCTTCGACACCTTCCCGCGGTTCTCCGGCGATCCGTACGCGCTGTCTTCACTCATCCCACCGCCCGGCGAATCCATCATCCGATTCGATTTCACCTCACTCTCGAGAAACGCGCGCGTCTCGTACGAATTTTGATACATCGGCGTCTCCGGCTGCGAGTACGCGTTAAACTTATCAAACATCTTCGCACAATCCGCATCGCTCATCGAATCCTCATCCACCGTCTGCGCCGCTTTCACCGCACCCTTCTCTTTCCTCGCACCGAACGCGGTCGGCGCGAACGCGCGCTCCGCCTCGCGTCTCGCCGCGCGCAACGGACTCTCCGCCGCGCCGCCGACGCCCGCCGCGTCTTCCCCTCGGTCCCTCATCGTCATCTCTCGATCTCCCGGCATCTCCAAGAACGCCACGCACGCGCGACACACCTCTCGCTCCTCGTTCACCCCCTCCAACGCTCGCACCGTCGCCGCGAACGCCTCTCGTCTCGCCTTTTCCAACTCTTCGCTCAGTCCTCGCAATTCCCCCCGTTCCTCCCGTTCGCTCGCCTCGAGCGCGCGCACCATGGCGTGTAATCGATGCGACATCGTCTCCACCGCGGCGTGCACGCGAGCGATGAGACGTAATTCGATGGAATCCGCGCTCTCGTCGCCGCCGCCGGACCACGCGCGCGCCTCGCACCGAGAGACGGCGTCGCGAAGATCGCTCGCGAGATGCCGCGCGCGTCTCGACGCCGCCTCGTGGGGGGTGATGACGTCGTGAAAGTGCGTCGAACGCGCGGGCTGGTGCGACATGGCGCGCGCGCGCGTTTTTATGCGCGCGTTTTCGCGAGCGTCGGGCGCGGAACGGGGTCGCGCGCGCGTGTGCGGGGATTAATGATGAGACGTGGGAAAGTGACCGTTTGATTCGTGAAAAATGCGCGCCGGCGTCCCCGCCCGAGCGCGAGAGGGCGCGGAGAGCGGTGCGGTGATCGATCGGACTCGGACGATCGAGGTGAGGGTGACCGTTGGATGATTTTTTACAACGCGCGCGTCGCGTGGAGCGAACGTCGCGGCTAGAGATTGACGAGGATGGGGTAGTCGCGTAAGAGCTCGGTTTGGGTGAGGACGTCGCCCTCCTCTTGGGGGGTCCAGAGCACCTCGACGGCTTGTAAAGCCTCGACGCGAACGGCGGCGAGACGCTTGAGGGCCGTCTTGAGATCGGTGGCGTCGGTGATGTCGGGCATTTTGAGACCGCCGTCGGCGGCGGCGAGGATGGTGACGAGGATGTAGTCGTTGGTGTCGGCGTCCGGGTCGACGCCGACGGCGGCGGATTTTTTACGCGCGTTGACGTTGACGAGCGTCTCTTGTTCAAACTTTCCACGCTCGTCGATGGAGAAATCGTTAAAGGTTTCCTCCGCCTGTTCGGGGCCTCGGCACACCTTGGACGCGGCGTATCCGTAGACGCAGTATTCCGGGTTGCGCAACAGGGCGAGCGCCGTCTCCTCGAGGACGTAGTGCAACCCCTCCGGCGACGACGTGTCCGCCTTATCCGCGATGCGTTCGAGATCTCTCTGCAACGAGCGCGCGGTGCCGAGCAACCCGACTTGAATCTTCACCACGCTGATGGAATCCCCGCCCGCGGTGAGTCCATCGCCGAATCCGCCGCCGCCCGTCAAGTTTTGCAACGCGTTGGACACGAACAACATCATCATCGCGAAAAAGATAAAGTTGAAAAACCCACCGCCGCCAAAGTACAACCCCGGACCCATGCCGAACCCGTACCCGAACCCCGGTCCGACCATGAAGGAGGACGTGCGCGTGATCGGGGCACCGACGCTCGGCGCCGAGTACGAAGACGTCCCGAGCGACGACGCTCTCGGCGCGCGGAACGACGACATCGAGCTCGCCCTAAAGCTTCCACCGCCCATGCGTCCACCGCTTCTCGCCGCGAGCGCCGCGTCCGGCGTTCCGACAGTCGTCGCGAACGCCACCGCGAGCGCCAAGGCGGTGGTTCCGGCGGCGCGTCCCGCGCGCGCCCACCACGTCGCCGCGTCCTCGTCCTCGTCGCGCGCGTCGTCCCTCGCCGTCGCGCGCGTCCTCGCGCGCGCCCCGCGCGAAGCGACCTTCGACGACGACGTCACCGTCATCGTCTCCGCGCGCGCGCGAACCGCGGAGACGACCCGCGTCGCGCGCGCGGGCGCTCGCGAACGTCGATGCAGATCGCGTCCGAATCCTTCCCCGCGCGCCCATCGCGCGCGCGTCGCCGTCGTCGTCGGCGTCACCGCCCCGATCGTCGTCATGTCGGACGACACGTATCGCGCGTTCGCTCGCGCGTTCGCTCGCGCGCGCGTCGACGTCGACGCGTCGTACAGTGTCGCGAGCCATTCGTCACCGCGCGTCCTCCACCATGCCCACGCGCGCGTTCGCCTCCGTCCTCGTCGCGCGGTGCGCGAGGAGATGCGTCGTGAGGCGTTCGTCCACCCCTGGCGCGCGCGCGGCGAGCGGCGACGGCGCCGAGCGCGAGCGCGCGCGGGCGCGACGACCGACGACTAACCGCCGACCCGAGCGCGGATTCGGCGCCGAGCGTCATCGCACCGCGGGGCGCACGGATTCCAACCCGTACGAGCGCGCGATGAATCGTGGATTTACCTCTCGATCGAACGACCCGTTCGACGGTCGAGACGCGGAGGAGGAGGAGACGGAGCGCGTGAGTAAAATTCTGTCCCGACGCGGCGACTGCAGCAGACGCGAAGCCGAGCGTCTCATAGCGGACGGTCGCGTGCGGGTGAACGGGAAAGTGATCACGGAACAGGGACACAGAGCGTCTCCAACGACGTCCACGATCGAAATCACGGGTGAAGGCGCGAGATGGTTGCGATCAAAGTTGACGCTGGCGGTGCACAAACCGCCGGGGTTGGTGAGCAACCTGCCGACCGGGGACGAGGTCTCGGCGAGCGCGTGCGTGGAACCGAGAAACGCGTGGATGCGGGCGATGCGCGAGGTGCCGATGGATGATTTAAAGCGCGCGACGAGCGATCCGTCGAGGTTTAACGTGTGCGGACGATTGGATAAAGAGAGTCGAGGATTGTTGATGTTAACCGAGGATGGCGCGTTGGCGCGAAGCGTCATCGGCGGTAACGGCGTGACGAAGAGATACGTCGTCACGACGGACGCGGACGTGCGAGAATCGCACATGCGTTCGCTCAACGGTCGCGTGCAATTAGATGGGGTGGAACTGTTGCCTATGAACGTTCGGAGACTCGGTCGAGGGTCGCGAACGCTCGAGTTTAACCTTCGCGAGGGGAGGAATAGACAAATTAGACGCGTGTGCGAAAAATTCGGTCTTCGAGTGGTGGATCTGTTTCGCGTGCGAATCGGGGACATCGACATCGGGGATCTTCCGGAAGGAGCGTGGAGAATACTGAGCGACGATGAGGTGCGTTCGATTCGCGCGCTCGAGTTCGAGTGAGAGGGACGCGGTCGGCGTAGGGGTCTCGAGAGTTTCTCGATGGTTTGTTGTATATATTAAAAGAAATGTGTCAATTCGTCTCGGTTCGTGTGCATCTAAGATGTCAACTCGTTGAATTTCGACTTGTCTTTGGCGCCCTTCTTCTTCTTGGAAGATTGCGCCGCAGCCTTGGCGACGACGGCGGCGGAACCGGTGACCTTTTTCTTCTTTTTCGCCGCCGCGGCTTTGGCTAACTTGGCGCGAGCCGCCGCCGGATCGACGAGCTCGACGGGGGCGGAATCTTCCTCCTTCGCCGCGGGTTCTTCCGACTGGACCTCGCCTCTCGCCTTGGCCTCCGCCTCAGCCTTTTCGCGCGCCTCTCGAGCCGCCTTTTTCCGTCTTCTCGCCTCGGCTTTGGCGGGATCGCTCGACTCGTTTTCGATTTTATCATCCAAACCGAGCTCTTTCAGCGCCTTCTCGAACTCCTCCGCCTCCAAGCGCGCCTTTTCCTTCTTAGAGAGCACTTTTTCGCTCTCCTTCGCCTTCGGTTTCGCCCGCGCCTTGATCGCGACCGCCGCGTCTTCGTTCGTCTCCTCCTCCTCCTCCTCCTCGCTCGGAAGTTCCGCCAACATGTCGTCGATCCCTTGACTCTGCAACACATTCTTCACCTCCGCCTCCACCTTCGCCTTCGCCTTGGCCTCATCTTCCTCCTTCTTCTTCCGTCTCGCCTCTTCCTCCTCCGCCTCGCGCTTCGCCGCCTCCTCCTCCGCGCGTCTCGCGTCGTCGACGAGCGGGTTTTCGCCGCGCGTCTCCTCCTCGTCGAAATCCGCCCACGACCCCATCGACGCCATCGGCGGTAATCCCGGTATCGCGGGGCTCGCCTCCTCTTCCGTTTTCGTCGAGGTGGTCGTCGTCGTCGAGGTGGTCGTCGTCGTCGTCGAGGTGGCCGTCGTCGTCGTCCTCTTCGCCGCGTTCACCGACGCCGTCCCGTCGTCCCCGCGCGCCACCTCCGCCACGACGCCGTCGTCATCGCCCTCGTCGTCTCGCGCCCGCGCCCGCGCCCGCGCCCGCGCCCGCGTCTTCCCGTCCCGATCGTGCTTCCCACCACCGACGAGATTCTTCAGGAATCCCAGCGCCCCCATCGTCGTCCCTCCTCGTCGTCCCTCGTCGTCGTCGTCTCCCGTCGCGTCGGCGCGACGACGAGGACGACGAAAAAAGCCCTGCGAACGGACGCGCCGAGGGTTTGTGGTTTGTGGTTTTGTATTGTATTGTACGGACGTATGGACGCATTCGGGGTGGTGTGAGAGGTATGTATGGAGAGATGGAGAGTACGTAAAAAAGTGGTCGTGTGGAGTGGTGGACGGTGATTTTGTGGGCCTGTGTATGGGAGACGTATATATATATATTGGTGTCTCGAGGACGTATTAAATAGTGGCGTCGTCTCGAGGCGTGCATGCATGTCATGCATGGCATGCATTCCCATCGTCCCCATCGCGCGCGGGCGACGACGGGCGATGGGATCGACGTCGATCGATGGTGACGACGACGTCGTCGACGAGGAGGACGAGGGGCCGTCGATGATGGATGGACGAGGACTCGGAGACGACGAGGACGAGGCGCGGGGTCGAGATGGACGTCATCATCGTCATCATCATCATCGTGGACATCGGGGACATCATCGTGGGACGCTGGACGTCGAGGCGGGACGGTCGAGGGGAGCGGTGCGCGCGGAGGCGGAGACGGATGATGTGAGCGTCGCCGAACGATTGTGCGCGACGCAGTTGGGGGTGTCGTACGATAAGCGAGATCGGTCGTGGACGGAACACGGCGAGGCGTGTCTGTTGGCGACGGGACAGCTGTATCCGGCGTGCGCGGTGGCGATGGGGATGCGAACGGCGAATATATCGCTGTGTGGGTACATGGAACTCGTGCCGAACGTTGTCGGGGCGACGTATTTCGTCGGTGTCGCGGGAACGGTGGCGTCGTGCGTGTGGGGGACGCTTCGCGCGACGCGCGCCGAGCCGAATCGAGCGCTCAAGGCGGCGCGGTTCGCGGCGGGAATGACGCCGGCGGTGACGCTCGCGGGCACGTTCGTGTTTCCGAGGTGCATGTGGAACGTGCATCAGACGTGCGTGGTGTGGTGGGCGTGGAGCGCGCTGTTCGCGATGATTTTCGAGTGGGTGGTGGATTCAAAGTTTGTGGCGAGACGCGCGAGGCGAGGCGAGCGAGTGGTGACGAGCGACGTCGTCCTGCCGCAGTTGACGTACATCATCGGGTTCGCCATCACGCTCAAATTTTATTTCACCAACTCCACCGATTTTTTTCGAGGGGAGATTCTGAGCGCGAATAGTTTTTCGTGGTGGTGTCTCAGCAAACACCGGGCGGGGACGTTCGCCGGGAGTTCTCAGGCGAGAACGTACACGTGGAGAGAACTGTTTCTCGTCGACGGGTTGTACGCCGCATTCATGATGTGCGTGTATAGATTTAATCAGTACCACGGGTGTGGAGGGGTGTGGGGGACATTTTAAGGGCGAGTTTGTCGTCGTTGTAACAATCGTAGATGCGAGTCAACGCAAACCTCACTCCTCGTCGCATGTCGTTCGGCGATAGAAGATTCGACTCGTTCGCCGCGCGGTGGCGCGGAACCGCGCTCGCGAAATTTCTCGGCATCGGATACGTGCACGATGCGCGCGCCCTTCCGACGCGCACGACGACGCGTTGGCGCGAGAAGAGTCGAGCGCTTCGCCAACTGGTGAGACGGGAACGCGAGCAAAAAGTTAAAGAGGAACGACGCGCGTCGAGAGGATCGACGATGCGATTCGCGAATAAGAAAATCGTGGCTAGATGATATTGTTACACTAATTCGTGGTCGTTTCGAGCGCTTTCATGGCTTCCTTGGCCGACGCGTACGTAGAGTCCCATTTTTCTTGAGCCTCGTTCGCTTCGGCGACGGCGGCGTTCGCGCGCGCAATCATCTCTTCGCGCTCAGCGCCTTCAACGAGCGCGGCGGAGTCTTGCAATTGTTTGGCGCGCGCGTGCGCCTCTTCAGCGACCTTGTAAGCCTTTCGAGCCGCCTTCAAGAGCTTTTGCGCGTGCTTTTCGGCGCGCGCGTGCTTCTTCGCCTTGACCGCCTCAGCCTGAAGACGCGCCTGTTCTTTTTCGGCCTCGATACGTCTAGATTCGGCTATTTCCGCATCTCGTCTTCGCTGTTCCTCTTCAGCCGCGAGACGTTGTCGTTCCTTTTCAGCCTCCATCAAGATTCGTCGGCGTTCTTCCTCCTCGGCGACGAGGCGGCGGCGCTCCGCTTCCTCGGCTTCCAGACGTTCTCGTTCGACGCGCTCGCGTTCGGCGTCTTCCGCTTGCTTTTTACGCAGGCGCTCTTCCTCGACCATGATGCGTTGGCGCTCCTCTTCGCGTTCTTTCTCCTCGGCGAGCCGTAACGCCTCCTCCGCCGCCTCGACGCAGCGCCGTTCCTCTTCTTCGACTCTGCGTCGCTCCTCTTCCAGACGCGCTCGTTCGATCACTTCGGTCTCCACCTCCTTGGCTTGGATTTCTTTCAGTCGTACCGAGTGTTCCGCTTGAACGCGAGCCAAAGCAGCCTTCGCTTCTTCAGCCTCTTCTTTCAAACGTTGCATTTCCGCGGCGTCGGCCTTGCGCGCCTCTTCTCGAGCGCGTTCCGCGAGCTTTTGCTCTTCCTCCACCGCGCGCAACGCCAACTCGCGACGCCCCTCGGCCTCAGCCTTGGCGCGCTCGGCCTCGGTACGAAGCGCTTGAGCCTTTTCGACCTCCGCTTGTATTCGCGTAATCTCTTCCTCGAGCGCGGCGCGTTTGCTCTCCGCCTCGCTCTTGGCGCGTTCGGCGTCAGCCGCCGCCGTTTGAAACTTGAGGGATTCTTCGCGACGCATAGCGCGCTCTTCCTCGGCGACCGCAAGTCGGGAGGAGAGTTTCTCTTTCTCCGCCTGCGCACCCTCGAGATCTTGCTGAAGTTTGTCGTTCGCCTCTTGAAGGAGTCGCGCGTCACGTTCGATCGCCTCGGTCGATGAGACGTCCTCCTTGGATATCAAAGTCGACGTTTGATTTTCGTATCGGGCCATCTGTGATTCGAGCTCGGTGAGCTCACGTTGCGCTTTTTCAAGCGCTGCATTTCTCACCACCAATTCATCCGTCACCCGCTGAACCTCTTTCATACACTGTTCCTGCGTCGCGCTCGAATCTGCCTCAAGAACGCCAAACTCTTCCTTTGCGTGCGCGTACCGCTCGAGCGACACGGTGAGCGCCTCTTGAAGCTGTGCGACGCGCGTCGTGTTACCTTGAAGCTGTTCTCGAAGCGATTTCGCCTCCAACTCGAACACCACGCGCTGTTCGTTCACCACGGAATCCAATTGCGCGGTGGAGACGACGATGTACTCGGAAATCGTTGCCTCGGCGTGTTTGAGTTGCGACACGAGTTTAGCGTGTTCACCCTCAAGACGACGCACTTTGGCGTTCGATTCGAGCGCCTCATCGTCGTGTGCCTCCGTGAGTCTCTGTGCCTCCTTCGACGCCTCGATCTGCGCGCGACGTAAATCCTCGAGAGCGTCGTCGCGCGCCATCTTTGCCTCGGCGGAAGCTGCCGCCGCCTCGACGGCGCGTCGTTTGCTCGACTCTAACTCTGTCTGCATCTCGGCGAGTTTTCGCGCGAATTTCGCCTCCTCCTCCGACGAGGACTCCACCACATCCTCCGCGCGCGCTAAAGCGCGCTGAAGCTTGTCCTCGCTGGACGATAACTCTTCGGCGAGCGTCTCGAGATTTTTCTCCGAAGACGCCAGTCGCCCCTCGAGCTCGCCCAGTCGCTCTTCTTTTTCGGTTAATTTCTGCGTCAACGCACGCGTCTCGTCCCGAAGTCGCTCGCGCTCTTCCTCTTCTCGCGGCTTCGCCTCGGTGAACGCGTTCAAACTTTCATTCAAGCGCGTGACCGTGCTCGACAACTCATCCACCTTGGCTCGAAGCGCGTCTCGACTCGCCTCGGCTTCGGCGAGCGCGGCGCGTAACTCGTCATCATCGTCACCCACGCTCGAATCACACGTCGGTTTTGACTTTAACGCTTCATCGAGCGCCGTCTTCGCTTGTTCCAAGTCGGCCGCCACGGACAGACTCTCCGTCTCGATCGTCGCTCGAGCCTTGGCGGCGTCGGAGAGTTGTCCTCGAAGCGCCTTCCACACCGCGTCCCGATCCGCCACAGCGGCGGCTTCGCGCGCGCTCGCCTCGCTCGCCTCCGTCTGCGCCTGCGCGAGTTTACGTCGTGTCTTTGCCGCGTTGTCCACCTCCTCCCGCGCGCGTTCGAGCTCGTCGTTCGCCTGGCGGAGCTCCTCTTCCATCTCCGCGAGACGCTGCTGCAGAGGCGCGACGTTCGCCGCCGCCGTCGCCTCAGCGCGTTCCATCGCGCGCCAATTCGGACCTTCGTACGAATTCAACGAGCGTCCTCGCGAGTTGAAAAAGTTGACATCGCGCAAACGAGAGCTCAGGGACGAAGTCGGCCCCGGAGCGAGCGAATTCGACGATCCTCCCATCACGAACGGCGCGACGACGGCGGTGGCGCCGACGGCGAGCGCGGCGACGAATTTCGCCGACACGGCCACCACGCTCTTCGCCGCCGGCGCGACCGCGACGGACGACACCACCGTCGCGGCTGTGTTTTGTCGATCGACATCGCGTTCCGGTTCCGGTTCTGGTTCCGTCGCAATCGTCGTCGTCGCCGTCATCGCCGCCGCCAACGGCGCCGCCTCCGCCCTCTCCGACGTTCTCTTCGCATCCCTCTCTTCATCCTCGCTCGTCGACGCCTCCTCCTCCTCCTCGTACGCCTCTTCTTCTTCTTCTTCTTCCTCCTCCTCCTCGTACGCATCCTCCTGGCCCTCGCTCTCGCGCACCCCTCTCGCCTCTCTCGCCTCCAACGCGCGCTCGAACGCGTTCGCCACCGACGTCACGTACGCGCTCGTGTACGCCCACCTCGCCGCCCGTTCCTCCGCCTCCTCCGCCTCCCTCGCCCACCCGTCATCTTCCTCACACTCGCTCTCGCTCTCGCTCTCCCCCACGACGTCCTTTCGTCGCGTCGTCGTCGTCCCCTCGGGTCCGTACGCGCGCCACGCCTGGCGCCGCCCGCGCGCGCCGCCGTCCGCCGTCCGCCATCCTCGAACGCGTTCACGACGCCGCGAGGCGAAATCGCGTCGCCATCGCGCCAATCCCCGCGTCTTCGACCCTTCCTCCCTCGTTCGCGCGTCCCCATCCGCGCGCGCGAGCGTCTCTCGCCACGACGCGCCGCCCGCGGTGGACATGAATGAATCAAATCAAATCAATCAGCGCCACGATGACGCGATGGTCGTCGTCGTCGTGAATGCGCGTCGAATCCTTCCGAACGCGCGCGACCGAACCGATGACCCGTTTCGTCTCCGCGTCCCTTCGTCCGTCCCCTCGGTCTCTGACGCGCGACCGAACGCGACAGCGCGACGCATTTCAATTGCAATTCAAATCCGTACGAACACGCACGTTTAATGGCGTGTCGTCGTGCTCGAATACGTACCCGTGATCACTACTGTACGAGTAGATGGTGGAATCACCACTCGATCGATGGAGGGTCCACCGACGATGGTTCCGCGTGTCCGATCACGCACCATCCACACGCATTCCACGCCCACGATCCCCGTGTATCGATTATTTATCACACCCAGATCGTCTCGATCGATCGGCTCGATCGACCCGCCTCGACCCACCCGGCACAACTCGACCCGCGCCACGATGGTGATGGCTCTCACTTCGCAAGGATTCGCGCGCGCGCCGACCGCGACGCGCTCGGCGCTCGCGCCGCGAGGTACGTGGACGCTCGATGCGATGACGATGGCGTTCGTGCGTTCGGAATCGGTCGACGGAAAGCGGTGGACGCGAGGCGACGACGACGACGACGCTCGACCGACCGACGCTCGACCGAGGCGGGACGCGGGAGCGATACGCGACGGAGATACGCGATCGGGGCGACCCGGGGGATGAAGACGCGTTCGTCGCGCGCGCGATGATGGGACGGGCGAGACGCGCGCGCGAGGAGACGCGGTGTATTTTTATGTGTACATCGACGACCGTCGACCGCGCGGGGGGGGCGCGTCGCGCGCGGTCGACGGGACGCGACGCGGACGACGAATGGATGAGCGAACGATCGAACGACCGATCGATCGATCGGTGGGGCGATCGGGAGGTGGAGGGGGTGTCCTCGATTGTTGAGTCGTGATTCGTGGAAAATGCATGCAGTGGACACCCTGACTGACGGCGGCTCGTTTTCGTGTGTTTTCTTCGCGCGCAGCTCGCAAGGCTGTCAAGGCTCGCGCCTCCGTCAAGGTTGCCGCGTCCGCGGACTTGAAGTTTGACGATGACTGGAAGAAGTCTTCCGTCCCGGTGCACCTCGCGTCCTTGTTCGGTTGGGTGATCCCGTCGGCGTCGCCGTGCCCGGCGTTCCCGGATAACGCGTCCTTGTTTGAATTGTTCAGCGAGCGCATCAGCGCCAACTTGGCCAACTTCCCGCAAGGCCCGGCCGCGGACGACAAGATCTGGTTGTACATGCTCACGTGGCACATGGGGTTGTTCGCGTGCATGATGTTTGGCCAAATTGGTGTCCAAGCGCGCAAGCAAGGATACTTCGATTAGATTTCTCCGGAAGGGTTGGACAGGTCCAAGGGTTTTTAGAACGCTTTGTAAAAGAGCATAACCAAGTTAAATTACAGTACGAAAAAGAAGCTGCTATGAGACACTGTGCGCGGAGTGGTTTCGTTTCCTAGTCTTCCTCCGTGGTCAACACCGCGACGCCCGCGGCGTTCTTGAGACGGTCGACGAGGGATGGGCTCGCGCCGCTCTTGCTCGGCGTCGCGGACGAGCCCGCTCGCTTGGCGCTAGAATCATTCGGGTATTCGAATCCCATGGGTTTGAATTTGAATTTGAAAAAGTCGAGGAACTGTTTGGCGTACGGCGTCGGGTGCACGGTGGAGATCGGTCTCGGCGCGAAGAGGTACTTGATGACGTGCGCCACCTTTTTCCCGCTCGTCCAACTCTGCAAAAAGTCGATGACACCCAAGTATATGATCAACACCTCCCCGCCGTACTCGACGACGTACGGTTTGTTGTGCACGTCGCCCTCGAGCATCTTCGCCTCCTCTTTGATTCGACTCGTCGGCACGCGCTCGACGGCGACGAGCAAAGAATAATCCATCAAGTTGTGCTTTTCGAAGAGCGCAACGTCATTCTTCAGCGCCGTCATCACCTCCTCCCGCTGCCCTTCGGTCAAGTAGATCGGCGCGTCGAACGCCTCGTGTTTCCCCTTCAGATACCTCCGACGTCGCACCGGCACGGCTCGAAAACATCCGAAACACTCTCGCACCATGAGCGGCACGTTATACCAACGCTTGTGCGAGTGATACACCGACGAACCATCCGCCACGAGCGTCTTATCGTCCGCCGTGCCCTTGAGATCGTACAACCGACTCCAGGCCTTGACGCGAGGGTTCACGCAGTTGTTCATCACGATGAACCGCCCGTGTTTCTCGTGCACGAAGACGGCGAAAATCTTTGACATCAAACTCTGCCCGCTCGACGCCCTGGCGACGTACTCGCGCAAAAACGAATCCTCCAACAGACTCTTCCCATCCGAGTCGTTTAAAAACTTGACGAAAAACCTCTTATCCTTCGTGCGCGCCATGGAATCCCCGCCTTTCCCGCCGCCCGCGCTCAGAGATGCGAAATCAAAATTGTCGCTCAAAAAATCATCCTCGATCGATTCCGCCCGTCTCAACACCGAAAACTGATCGTCTCGAACCGTCTCACACGCCTCCGAGCCGACGATCAATCGCGCCGTCGCCGGCCCGAGTGATTCCGCGCGCATCATCGCGCCTCGATCGCCAGCGCGGCGCCGTGTGTCGCGCGCCGTGGTTCGAATGAATCTCGCCACCACGCGCTCGAATGTAACAAAAGATGGGCGTCGACGCAGATCGCGACGCGCGAGCGCGCGAACACCGCGCTCGGAGGACGCGTTTCTCGGACGAGCGCGACGAAGACTCGACCGCGTTCGATCGGTGGAGGTGTGCGCGACCGAGCGCGCGTCGAGAGGCGAGAAGAGAGTCGACGAAGACGTTCGCCATGGCGACCAGCGGAGCTGGGTTATCCGCGGCGGACGCGCTCAAGTGGTTGAGCAATTTCGTGAGCTCGGTCGCCATCGTCATGGTGAACAAACAACTCATGGGTTCGCAGGGATACGCGTTTCAGTACGCAACGACGCTGTGCGGGTTGCACTTTTTGTGCACGATGAGCGTTCGATTCTTTCGCGCCGACGGCGGCAAGGGGAGCAGAGGCGCTGGCAGTGGCGCAGAGATGAACACGCAGCCGGCGAAGGGTGGACGAGAGATGCCGAGAAATAAATTGTTAATGTTCGTCGCGATCGCGTCGACGAGCATCATATCTCTGAATTTATCGTTGATGATGAATCACGTCGGGTTTTATCAGTTGGCAAAACTGTTGCAAATTCCCGCCGTGTGTATGCTCGAGATGGCGTTCTTGGGTAGAAAGGTGTCGTGGAAGATCGCGCAGGCGATCGTGGTGGTGATGTTCGGCGTCGGTATCGCGACTTTACAGGAGACGACGATGAATTTCTGGGGTACCATCGTCGCCATGATCGCCGTCTTGTCCACGAGCGCGCAACAGATTCTCGTCAATCGTTTGCAAGTCGAGTACTCTATCGGAAGCAATGAATTATTGGGCAAGACGGCGCCGCTTATGGCGCTCTCCATGCTCACCGTCGGTCCGTTCTTGGACCAAATGCTCACGGGAAGCTTCATCACCGAGTATTACTGGACGAGCGAGTCCTTCATGTTTCTCGCGGCTTCGTGTTTGCTCGCGATTTGGGTCAACATTTCTCAATACATGTGCATCGGAACCTTTAGCGCGCTCTCTTTCCAAGTCATCGGTCACGTCAAGACGGTGTTCATCTTCTTCTTCGGATGGTTGCTCTTTGACATTCCCGTGACGTTCAACAACATCTTTGGCGGCGCCGTCGCCATCGCGGGTATCTCTTATTACTCGCACGTGTCCGCGATCGAGAAGGCGGAGGCGGCGGCGCGAGCGCGAGCGCCGGTGCAACGGGTATAGATGAAACGTTTTGTTATCCTATATAGCTACACTCTTTCAGATATTCAACAAAAGCCTACTACTCTTCGCCTCCTCGACTACTCTTTCGCCCACTTCGCTCACTTCCTCGGATCCGTCACCTCGACCCCCATCGACCTCGCCGTCCCCAACACGGACTTCGTCAGACTCATCAGACTCACGTTCCCCAACCCTTTATCGCTCGCCTTGACCTTTGCGATCTCGTACGCGTGCTTCAGGTTGATACGTCCCGCCGTCGCGTGTCCCGGTCTCTGCGAACACGTCTTCACGCCCGCCGCCCGCGCCACGAAATACGACGTCGGCGGCGTCTTCATCGTCCACTCGAACGTCTTATCGCCGTATATCTCGATCACCACCGGCACCGGCGTCTCCGCCTTGTGTTCGCTCGTCTTGGCGTTGAAGTCTTTACAAAAACTCATAATGTTCACCCCGTGTTGCCCGAGCGCCGGACCCACCGGCGGGGACGGTTTCGCCGCTCCCGCCGGAACGACGAGTCGCACGACGGCGCTCACCGCCCGCTTACTCATCGCCCCGTCGTCGACCTCGTCCTCACCCGCGCGTCCGCGTCTGCCCGTCCGCCGGGGAGGCGGTTCCCATCAAAACCTTCCCTGTGACTTTCGACGGTTCATGACTCACCAATGAGTCCCTCGAGCGCCCTCGTCGTCGGTCGTCGCGCCGCGCGCGAAAGATGGGCGTCGACACACTCGGGCGTCGCGCGTCCACCTCGCGGGTCGTGCGACGCTCGGCGCGGAAGCGACGACCATGGCGCGCGCGTCTCGCTCGTCCACTCTCGCCTCGAGCGCGACGACGCCTCTGGGGAAGACGGGAACGACGACGACGGGGACGCGCGCGAACGCGCTCGAGGGCGGCGGCGGCGCGCGCGCGGTTCGTCTGAGCGGTGGCGCGCTCGCGTCCGCGCCCTCGGGCGCGTTCGCGGTGAAGGACACGGTCTTGGTGACTCCCGCGAGATGGCGCGTGCGCGCGCACGACGCGGCCACGGGGAGAGGCGTGCGCTCGAGCGAGGCGCCGGGGGCGGAGCAGACGTGCGCGGCGGCGAGTCCGTGCTCGAGCGGCGTCGTCGTCACCGGAAGCGCGAGCGGGACGCTCACGGTGTGGGACGCGGAGACTGGGAAGGTTGTGCGGAGTTACACGTTTCCGTGCGCGATATACGATGTTGTGTACCCGGGAGGTGAGGCTGGGAAGGACGCCGTCTTCGTGAGCGCGAGCGCGCGCGAGGACGGCGGCGGACGCGTGTACAGGGTGAGTCTGTCCAAGGGAAAGATCGTGGAGAGGCTGGGGAAGACGACGAGACCGTGTAAATTAGTGGCGAGCGCGAGCGGGACGTTCGTGGCGTGCGCGGAGAGACGGACGATTTACGTGTGGGGGACGGGGAAGGATCGAGGAGGAAACGGGGCGAGAGCGCTTCGGATTCATCACACCAAGGGGGTCACCGCGTTGGCGCTGTCGAGAGACGACGAAATCTTAGCCGCGGGGGATTCGAGCGGGAGGATCGTCATGTGGCACGGATTCGCTCGAGCGGTGAAGCGATTACAGAACGAGGCGCAAGGGGAGGAGACAGAGGTGAATGGGGACGCCCTGCCGAGCACGACGTCGCATTGGCACTCTCGCGCCGTCGGGTGTTTACACTTTTCCGGGGACGGAGCGCACCTGTTCTCGGGGGGTGAGGAGGCGGTGTTGGTGATTTGGACGCTTGCTGACGGGAAGAAGACGTACCTTCCGCGCTTGGGCGCGCCTCTGACGAAGATTGTGGCGCGACGCGACGATCCGTCTCGTCTGGCGCTCTTCGGAGCCGACAACGCCATCCGTCTCGTCAACGTTGCATCTCTCACCGTGGAAGGGACGATTCAGGGCGTTCGACCGCCCGTACTCGATGCATCGGTGGCGCCTGACGCGTACGCGTCCGTCGTCGCCTACGATCCGCGCGCGGACGTCGCCGTGTTTTCTGCCGCCGGCGCGGCGCTGCAATTTTTCGATTACGCGCGCGACGACCACGTCGCCGATCTCGCCGTGGCGCCGATAAACTACGTCAACACGAGTGGGGACGCGGATTCGCCCATGGAGTCGCACGTTGCGCACGCCGCCTTCTCGCGCGATGGACGCATCCTTCTCACCGTCGACAGACGCAGCGATCAACCGCCCGTGGTGACGCGCTCCGTCGAGGAGACGCTCAAAATTTGGGAACGTCTCGACGCGCCGGATGAAAACGAAGAGCCGACGGCGACGCCCGTTCCCGGCGGCGCGTTCACGTGCGTTGCGCAGTGTGAGATCCCGCACAAAGGCTTGATCACCGCCGTCGGCGTGCGGCCGAGTGCGCACAGTCTCGAAGAGTCCATGGCGTTCACCGCCGGCGTCGACGGCGAAGTCAAGATTTGGGTGCCCAACGGACGTGTCTCCAGAGGCGGTGAACACGCCGGATGGCGATGTCGATCGTGCGCGTCGCACCCGAGTGGATCGTCGATCACGTGCGGGACGTTCAGCTCTGATGGATCCATCTTGGCCACCGCGGCGAGCGAAATCATTCTTTGGGATCCGAAGACGAACGCGCGACTGGCGACGCTCACCATGCCCAAGTCGTCCACGGACGGAGCGCAGCCGTCCATCAAGTCGGTCGCCTTCGTCGCGGGAGAGCCTCTGTTCGTCGCCGCCGACGGACGCTCGATGGTGGTCTGGAACTTGCAAACGCTTCAACCGTGGCGCGTGTACGCGTCACCGTGCATCGACGTCTTCGCGCACCCGTCGACGCCGACGTTCGCCGCTGTCTTCGCCGCGACTGACGCCGCCGACGCCGCCGTCGTCGTTCGTTTCGTCGGTCGCGTCGTCGCACCCGCGGGGGCGTACGCGTGTCGAGACGGGCCACCCGAGGCGGTGCTCTTCCCGCCCGGCGATCGCGCGTCTCGAGACGCGTCGAGCGCGCCGGAATCCGTCCCCATGCTCGTCGTCACGCGCGACCGGGAGATCGTGCGCGTCGGCGCGGAGACGAATCGAGAAGCGCGTGCGCGCGACGACATGGACGTCGACCGCGCGCCCGTGGCGAGACGGTTCCCGGGAGGCACCGCCGTCGTCGGCGCTCCCGTTTCCGCGGAGACGCGCGCGTTGCTCGCGGAGACGCGCGACGCCGTTCGCTCGCTCGATCTGAACGGCGATGACGAGGACGAGGACGTTCCCACGCACGAACGTGTCATCGGAGGCGCGCACAGAGGCGTCGGGAAGATGCCATGGGGCGCTCTCTTCGACGCTCCCTCTCACGAACTCCCGCCTCTGACGGCGCTCTGTCCCCGTTTCATGGACGCCATGCTCGCGAGACAAGCCAACCCGGACGCCGAGTAGAGCGCGCGCGCGCGCGCACGAACGAACGAAAGAACGAACGAGTCTCCTACGATTGCATTCATCGTCATCACGTGTTTGTTTTTATAATACTAGCTACTAGAAAGTCTGTCCTCTGTCTCTCTTCGCGTCGTTTACTTTGGATTTCTCAAGACGAGAATCACCGAATCACCGCGTAAAAACATTTTCGAGATGAACCTATCCTTATTCACCGGTTTCGCCTTGGCCGCTCCCTTTCCCGTCTTCGGCACCTCGGTCCAAATCTCCTTGACGTTTTCCAAAACCATGTTGCAGTGGCGGTCGAACGCCTTGACGCGCGCCAAGAGTTTGCGATTGTTTCGACAGTTGATCAAAACCTGCGTGTTCGCCTTGACGCTCGCCGTGAGCACGCTCAGCGGACCGGTGACAAATTCATTCTCCTCTCGATTCGCCTCCTCCATGATTCCGATTCACCGGCGCTCCTCGCGTCCCCGTCGACGATTCGTCCGTTCGGTCGCCTCGCCGCCGAAACCTAGACGAATGAATTAATGCCGACGCGATTCGAGTCCGAGTCCGAGTTCGAGTTCGAGTCGTCGCGCGAATCGATCGATCGATCGCCGTCGCGATTCGCCGTCGCGATTCGACCGTCGTCGTCTTCGTCGTCGTGTGACGCGTCGTCGTCATCCATCGTCCCCGGCCGCGCGCGACCGACGCGTGTCGTTTCCTTCTTCTTGGACGTGCGAGTCTCCCGAAGTTTACTACCGACTAGGTGCCATTCGTCCGACTTTGTGGGGGAAACCCAGGTATTCGATCACACACAGTCGTATGCGAGACAAACCTCGTATTGAACACCTCTCATACTCCAACGGACGAATCTCGTGTCGATCACGATTCCCGCCGTGCCCTCTCTCGGCCGTGCCGTCGAGCGCGGGCGGCGCGCGTCGGCAGTGCGCGCGCGGTCGTCGACGGCATCGTCGACCGCGGTCGCCGAACGTGAGCGTCCGTCTCGAGCGCGTCGCGAATCGAGCGCGAGGTGGCGTCGCGAGACGACGGCGTCGACGGGGACGAGATCCGACCGCTTTCGGATAGCGCGGCGCCGAGGGAGGGGCGCGCGCGGGTGCGGACGCGCGGGAGGAGGTCTCGAGCGAGTCTATCGGACGTGTGATCGACGCGAAAGGTCGCGCGCGAACGCGGGGGGGGGGCGCGAGGCGAGATGCGCGCGGGGACGCGCGCGGGGACGACGGGGACGACGCGAGGGGCGACGCCGGCGCGCGCGGGACGACGACGACGCGCCGCGAACGGGGTCGGGACGTGTGAACGCGCGCGTGGACGTCGTTGGGAAGAGAGTAGTGCGCGTCATGTCGTCGCGCGCGCGTGCACGCGCGAGATGGATGGACGGCGAGGCGTGGATGGGCGAGATGAAGGCGCGCGCGGCCGAGCGGCGAGGGCGACGACGTCGGCGTCGGCGTCGACGTCGGCCAGGACGCGAGTTTGGCGCGCGAGCGCGAGACGAGGTGAGTTGGTGGGTGGTGTGCGTGCCATTGATGATCCTCGCCGGTTTCAAGACGTGGAAGAGGAGGAGGAGGAGGAGCAAGTGACGGCGAGCGCGAATCGAGGCGGAGACGCCTTCGTCGAAGATTTGGACGGAGCGTTCGCCGAGGGCACCGTGTTTAGGAAAAGAGTGGAACAGCCGAGCAGTGAGGAGGCATGGTACGCCGGATACATCCGCGAGATGGAGGGATTGAAATCCATGGACGACGACGAGGAAGAGGAGGAGGAGGCGGATGGATCGGCGCGCGGCGAGAAAAAATCGACGGGGGCGCAAGGAGTGGCGGGATTCCTGAATTACGTCTTACATCGTCTCCCGGGTCAGTCGCGAACGCCGTTACCGACCGTAGTGCAAAATCCGGTGGATAACCTCTCCGTGTGGGCGCTCGCGACGTGTGGGTTCCTGTGGACTTCGTCCACGTGCATGGTGTTTTCTTTGCTGCCCGTGTTTTTGCAAACCGAATTCGGTTTCAGCAACACGCGCATCGGCGCCATGGAGGGTTTCGCGCTCTTCGTGTCCAACTTTAGCAGAGTATTCTCGGGTGTCCTCTCCGACGTGCTGAAATCGCGCGTGAAAGTGATCGCCGTCGGTTCGGTGATGACGGCGGCGATGAAGCTGACGCTCGCGTCGGCGGGTAACGTGCAACAGGTCGTGGTGGGTAAATTACTAGATCGGTTCGGTAAGGGCATTCGGGCGGCGCCCACGGATGCGCTCATCGCGGATTTATCGCCGCGCCCGAAACGTTCGTCGACGTACGGTTTGCACCAATCGATGACGACGCTCGGCGGCGTGGTGGGCTCGCTCGCCGCCATGACGGTGATGAAGGCGACGCACAACAACTTCCGAGCGACGTTCACGCTCGCAACGTTCCCATCCATCATAGCGATATTCATTCTCATCAAGGCTGTGCGAAAGCCGAAACGTAAGATGAGCAAGCCAAAGTACAAGCCGCTCATGCTTCCCGGTCGCGGTCGCGCGCTTCCGTCGTGGAAGCGACACACGCGGGGACCGTTGGCTATGCCTCACCTGCGGGCGCGATGGCGCCGAACCGCGTGCACGTCCAACATGCGCGAGATCGTGTGGCACCGGGGACAAAAGACTTGGAGAACCGTGCGAGACTGGTTGTGGCAGATGAAGAGCCGAGCCAAGATGGTGTCGCCGTTTTTAGATCAAATCGTCGACGGCTTTGAGGAATCCAAGGGCGTGGCGGAGGACGTCGGTACGGTTCGAATCAGAAAGACGAGGAAGCGAAAGAGCTGGTTTCGTCGCGTCGACGGTGGCGAGATGACCCAAGACGATTTGCGCACGCGAGCGTTGATTTGGGCCGACGATCCATGGGCTGAGGCGCGACAGCAGAGCAAGGGAAAATCTCAAATCTCGAACTCGTCGAGTTTCATGTGGGGCGAATGGAAATGGAGTTGGACCGAGGTGGCTCAACTGCCTTGGGCATTCTGGCGGGCGTTACTCGTGTTCTCCATCCTCAAGGTTGCGAGATTTAGCGAAGCGTTTGTCACTCTTCACGCCAAGGCTGTCGGCATGCAGGTGGCGTACCTTCCGGTGCTCATGTTTGCGACGAACATCATGCAATCGGCGCTCACGTATCCTTTCGGCGTGTACGCGGATAACGCCGAGCAGCGCGGAAGAGATAGGCGTAAGACGATGCTTCTCGTTGGTTTCGGTCTCATGGTGGTCGCGGACGCCATCCTCGTCATGGCCAACGTCCCGTGGCAGGTGTTCCTCGGCTACCTTGTCGTCGGCGTGCACATGTCGATGACACAGGGCAACATGAAGGCGGTTCTGAGCGCCACGATGCCTCCGAACGTGCGTGGCACCGGTTTCGCGATCGCCGCGATGTCTCAGGGTTTATCTCTTGGTTTCGGAAACTACATGGCTGGATTCCTGTGCGACCAACTTGGTTCGGCGGGCGCGTTTTGGGGCGGTGGCGCGTTCGCTCTCCTCGCCCTCGGCGTAGGCTGGCTCCTCTTGTAAAAACAAATTTGCAATCACAGAGCGCTTTAAAAAGAAGAAGGCAACGCGCGCTATCGTCATCGACATTGCGACTTCATCAACTCGTCGTCAATCTCGTCATGAAGTGTTTACACGCTCTCTACTCTAGTGTCTGCGAACTATTTTCAAACTTTCTCACTTGGCTTCGACTTTCGGCGCCTCGGCGCCGGCGGGTGGCGCGTCTCCGGCGGGCGCGCCGACTTTTTCGTTTCCTCCGGAGTGATCGTATTGTTGCATCTGAGACGGCATCGCGGAACCCATCGCCGCCAGCATCATCGGATTTTGCATCGCGAACATCGGCGAGAGGTACGGATTCACGCCGGCGCTCGAGTCCACACCGGCGGCGCCACCGCGCTCTCCTCCGCCGCCCTGGGCCTGTTGAGACGAATTCATCGTACCCATTGGAAGAGGGAATCCCATGGCTTGGTTCGCGAACAACGGCACGGCGGCCGCCTGTTGCATCATCATATTCAAAAGTTGCGCCTGTTGCGACGCATCCGGACCGCCGCCACCCGGTCCCATCGGTTGACCCGCCATGAACGCACCCATCAAGTACGGATTCATCATGAACGGAGAGAAACCACCCGGCGGCATGCCCCCGAACGGAGGGCCAGACGTGCTGGCGTCCCCGGTTTGCGCTCTGCGTTGCGCCTCGTCGCCACCCTTCTCGGCGGCAGCCGCCATCGCGTCTTGGTGCGTTGTCACCGTTTGCTTTGAAACCTTTTGCGTGAAATCTATGAAGTGTGCAATATACACGTGAGAGGTGGCGTTGCGGAACGGTTTCGTGCGAGGAACTTGTGGGTGGAACGGATTTGCCACGCCGAGCGGAGGTACCGGCGGAGGAAACGCTGCAAGCTGCGGAAGTCCCATTCCCGCGTATACGGGCGGTAATCCCCCTCGCGCGGCATCATCCGCACCTAAAACCGTCTGAACGATTGCCTTGGCGCCTCTGGCAGGCGCGCTCGCCTTTTTGGTCGTTCGCGGTTTCTTCCGTTTGCTCGCTTTGCCTTCCGGCTCCTTGTCGACGTCGGCGGCGAGCGTGGCGAGATCAAACAACGCCTCGGCTATCTCGTGCTCGTCCTGTTTCATCCCACTCCGCTTCGTCCCCTTCTTCGCTCCGGGTGCTTTCCTTTCGCGCGGTTGCGTCTTCTTCGCCGGCGCGCTCTTCGCCTCGACGGGGTTCGCCGGCGCGACAACCCTATCGTCATTCGCCGGTTCTCCCGTCGCCGGTTCGTCCTTCACTCCTCGCTCCTCCTCCTTCGCCTCGTCTTTCTTCTTCTCATCCACCGCGTCGCTTCGCCCTCGATCGTCTTCTTCCCCCTCCGCGGGCTCCGCCGAGGCATCGTCGTCGCCTTCTCCCTCCGCCGCGCCCGTCGTTTGCCGTTGCTTTCGGCGATTCGCTGCGCGCGTCGTCGCGTACGTTCGCGCATCGTCAGTCACGCATCCTCCCTCGCCCTCGCGTCGATGATATCCGCGCGCCGAAACTTTTCCACCGATCGTCACCGCACGCCCTCCTCGCGCGCGTTCCCCCTCCCCCGCGTCTCGCGTTCGCTCGTCAAAAAGCGTTCTCGCGCCGCCCAGTCTCGCGTACCCGTTCTCGCCCGTCTCGGCACATTAATCACGCGTGAATCGTCCTCACCGCTCTCTCCCTCTTTCCCTCGTCGCTCATTCCTCGCGTTCGCCGTCTCTCCTCGCGTCGCCCGTCGAGGCGGCGCCGATCTCGACCCCCCGCGTCTCGCCTGCGCCCGCGCGCGCGCCTCCGCGCTCGTCAGTCTCCCATTCGTTCGTTCGTTCGCGTTCGCCCTCGTCGTTCGACATCGATCGATCGCGCGTCGCGTCGCGTTCCTCTCCTCGACACTCCATCGTCCTCGACGCATCCTCACGCCCTCGCTCGTTCGTTCATTCGTTCCCAATCAATCAATCAATCAATCAAATCAATCAATCGCGTCGCCGCCTGTGCAATCGTTCCAATCGAATCGAATCGACCGTCGCGTCGTCGCGTCTCCTCGTCTCGTCTCCTCGTCTCGTCTCGTCGACTCGTTCCTCGCACCTCGCCTCTCGTCGTCATCTCCACGCGTCCCTCCCTCGAGGTCGCGAACGCGTCGGCGACTCACGCCCCGCGCGCCCGCCTCCCCATCCACGCCCAGCATCCGTCTCGTCTCGTCCCGTCTCGTCGCGTCTCGTCGCGTCTCGTCATCTGTGGATGGATGGATGGGGGTGGTGGTGGTGGTGAGTCGTGACCGGTGGTTGCGGTGGTGTCGGTGTCTTTTTGTCTTGTGTCTTTGACTCTGTACGTGTATGTGTGTTGTGTGTATGTTTGTTTGGTGTTTTTTTTACTTTGTATGTACGGATCGAGTCGGTCGAGTCGGTCGGTCGGTCGGTCGGTCGGCCGTCCCGTCCCTCGACGAGGCGGAGGCGGGTGAGGGATGATGGCGCGGGGTGAGGGATGCGTGGGGACACACGACGACGCGCGTCGCACCGGACTCCATCCATGATGGCGCCGCACACCGCGCTCACGATGCGTGCGTCCGTCGCGGCGAGACCGACGGCGACGACGACGACGACGAAGACGACCGGCGCCAAGAGAGGCGCGCTCCAGGTTGTCGGCGCGGCGAGCAAGGCGAAGAAGAATCGCGATTTGGACCGATTGCGCGACCTCGCGAACGCGGAGGAGACGCTCTTGGTGGCTGGATTCAACTATCAAGGGTTGACGGTACGTTTTGTGACTCGTGCGAACGCGCGCGCGCGCGCGACGGACGCGTGGGGGGGGGCGGTGACGGCGCCGGCGCGCGGTCGGTCGGGGTCGAGGTCTGCGCGATTCGCGAACGCGCGCGCGGGGCGAAGAGACGACGACGGCGAATGGAAACGCGCGCGAACGGTGGGAAATATTTTCCACGATCGCACGCGTCGATGTCGGCGCGTTCGCACTCGCGCGCGCGCGGTCGCGGAGACCATGACGCGAACGCCGTGGGGTGGCTGAGCTGAGGGTTTTAGGGCTAAAGGGCCGCGAGGCGGAGACGGGACGACTGACGACGTGGTTTCTCTGACGCGCGCGATGAATGAATAGGTTAAGGATATGATTGCTTTCCGACGCGCGATGCCGGAAGGGGCGACGATCATGGTTGCGAAGAACACGCTCCTGCGCAAGGCTGTGGAGGGAACGTCGTTTGCGCCCATCTCCGACTGCTCCACGGGGATGAACGCGTGGGTGTTCGTGGATGAAAACGTGGCACCGACGATGAAGGCGGTCAAGAAGCTCACCAAGGACTGGAACAAGGAAGGCAAGGAGGTTTCCTTCACGGGCGCTTGCATGGATGGTCAGTTTATCGCCCCGGACGCGATGAAGCCGCTCGAAGACTTGCCCACCAAGCTCGACCTCATCACTCGCATCGCCGTCGGACTCAAGCAAGTGCCGACCAAGCTCGCGCGCGCCACCAAGGGTAACGCGAACAAGCTCGGATACGCGACGCAAGCCATCGCTGAGGGTAAGAGTGATCTCATCCAAGCGTAAATTAGGAGAAACTCGTACGGATGCGACTCGAGCGGCGTCTCGGGTTTCGGTTTTCGCTTTGTATTGGAAGCGCGAGTTTTTAGTCACCAGGAACGTGTAAATAACGACTGCAGATTATTTCATTTCATTTCGCGTCGTCGACGTCCGTCGCACACCGCGTCGACGCCCGACCTCGCCCCTCGCCCTCGCGCGCGAACACAAACGAGCGTCCGCTCCGCGCGCGGGACGCGCGCGCCGGGGTTGTTTCTAAACCCTCAGCATTTAGCGGACGCGTGTGACCGATGGGTGAAAACGACACCACTCTACGTGTTTTTTCGACGTATATGCATTCCACCGATCACGACTCGACGCCGTGTCCCTCGGATGCGTCGACGACGTTGGCGATGCGACGTCGCGCGACGACGCCGAAGAGCGACGTCGACACGCGCGCGACACACGCCGACGCCGCGACGAAGCGAACGCGACGCGAGTGGATATTTCGCGTTCCGCTCCACACTCTCGCGCTCGCACGTTCGAACGCGCGCGAGGACGCACGAGTCGGATAACGACGAGCTTCGAGCTTGGAGCGCGATGGCGATGAGGGCGATGGCGACGACGACGACGACGGCGACGACGGCGGCCGTGCGAACGGAGAGAGCCTCCGTCGCGCGCAGTGCGCGCGCGGGAAAACATCACGCGTTCGTTCGCGTCACCAAGGCGTCGGATGCGGTCTCCCCGCTCGCGCGAGGTGCGACGCAGCGTCGGGGCGCCATCGCGATCTCTGGCTCTGGATTTGAAGACCTCCCGAAAAGCGGCTTGAATGGCAAGGCGCTGACGTTCCCGCACAAGGATGACTTCCCGTCCCGCGCGGACGTCTTGTCCAAGATCCCGGACGAGTGCTTCAAGAAGGACACGGTCAAGTCGCTCGTGTACGCGGCGGTGTCCACCGCCATGACTGTCGGATGCGGATTAGTCGCCTACTGCACGATCCCGCTGACGGCGGCGTGGTGGCCTGCGTGGGTCGCGTACGCGGCGGTGACGGGGACGATCGCCACTGGATGCTGGGTGATCGCGCACGAGTGCGGTCACAACGCGTTCAGCGATAACCGTTTCATTCAAGACGCGGTCGGATACGCGTTGCACTCCGTCTTGCTCGTGCCGTACTTCAGTTGGCAACGATCGCACGCAGTGCATCACTCGCGCACCAACCACTTGACGGAGGGCGAAACGCACGTGCCGTACGTCAAGGGCGAAATTAAGGGTGATTTGAACCTCAAGGCCAAGGCGAGCATGGGTGAAGGTCCGTTTGCCATTTTGCAGCTCGTCACGCACTTGGTTTTCGGGTGGCCAGCTTATTTACTCACGGGAGCCACGGGTGGCAGCGCGCGCGGGGTCACCAATCACTTTTTGCCCAACGTGAACACCGGTGATTTGGAACTCTTCCCGGGAAGCTGGAAGAAGAAGGTGTACTACTCCGACGTCGGCGTCTTCGCCTTTGTCGGCGTTCTCGCCGCGTGGATCGCCAACTGCGGTTGGGCTCCATTCGTCGCCCTCTACTTGGGCCCCTATTTGTTTGTCAACTTTTGGCTCGTCTTGTACACGTGGTTGCAACACACCGACGTCGACGTCCAACACTTGGAGGCGAGCGAGTGGTCGTACATCAAGGGTGCCTTCTTGACGATCGACCGCCCGTACGGCCCGGTGTTTGATTTCTTACACCACCGCATCGGTTCCACGCACGTGGCGCACCATGTCGAATGCGCGATTCCGCACTACAAGGCTGTGAAAGCGACGGAAGCGTTGAAGACGGAATTCCCGGAGTATTATTTGTACGATCCGACTCCGATCTGGGCGGCTATGATGCGCGTCGCCACCAAGTGCGTCGCGGTGGAGAAGCGCGGCGAAGGCCGAGACAAGATGTGGACGTTTACCGATTCGGCGTAAGAACGTCGACTCGACAACGAAGCCTCTCTCACGCTCGCACGATCGCGCACGACCGCTCATCATTAGAAGACAACATTCGTTATTAGCTCACTAACCTCCTTATTTGATACATATATTTCGTGTAACTATTCGATCGGCCGACTACTGGTTCGCCTCGCTCGTCCGCACGCGATTCCAATTTCTCACCGCGGGAACCGTCGCGGCGGCGGCGCGTCTCTCCTTTGCGCGCCGCATCGCACTCTTCAGTTTCGAGCGTTGACTAAACGTTTCTCGCTCGCTCGTGGACGACGCGATCGATGCGAGCGCGATTGACGCTCGAACGGACGGTTTCGCCTCCACGATTGGTATGCTCGTCGTCGTCGTCGGTGGCGGCGTCTTTGGATGCGTCTTCAATCTCGTCTCTCTCGTTTCTGCACGACTCCTGTGCAACGCC